>JBDJHY010283501.1:0-10170 GCA_039654485.1 Withania somnifera
CAAGTGATTGGTCCTTTGGCTATGCTGAGAGTGCATTGGGGCAGGCCAGTATCACCATACAATTATTGAGCTGAGGCGGCTAGAGACTGATGCTCGTAATATATATAAATAAATAATTTGGAATTTTAATAATAATGATATAAGTAATAACCTTTCAACAATTTTAGATTTTGCGTTGTATCGAGCACCCGGTAATACTGTTTTACTTATTTAAGAACATAATTTACTTCTTGGCATTGTTAAATATCATTTGACTAATAAATGCTGGGACTTAAGAATGACTCCATTCGACAATGAGTACAACTACTGACACTTTAGTCTATCGTCGTATGAAAGTGAGTATAGCTTTCTGACACTTATCACACTTACAGGTTATGAAGACATTGATGATACTCGATTTATTGAGGATATTGGTGATACTACTACATTGAGGCGTTGTACGCTATGACTTGCCGAGTACGGCTTAATGATATTATTCATATAAGGCATAGGATGCCAGATTATGAGACCCTTGAGGTTTTCTGATTTGCAATGTGAGATTATTATGATGTTAAAGAATGTACGTGGTGAGCATACCTACATGGATCTTGCCTTTGGGAGCGACAACATGGAGGGGCGGCATAGGATAGAAGAGAGATACACCGGAAATATTTAGGGTAGCCTTCCATGGATTCTTCCTACTGTACCTACTAGTACCGGAGGAGAAACAAACATAGGACTGGTTACATCATGTGATTTTATTCTTTTTTGCACTTTTCTTCTGCAGTGTACCCCTGGTAGTATAGTGATGCCTATGGGTGAGCATGTTTCTGTGTACACTGCACTTATTTATGGGGGACTTGACAGCATTTATATGCAATACTTTAGTATTATTATTACCTCTTAGTTGTTCACATTTGTTACTTGATATTTTATGTGATGTGGAATATTGTACGTTATATTATGGTTCACCCGTTTATCTCTTATTGAGGTTACTGGTACACCATCCATGTTGTCCTCCTATCTTCTTTTAACTCCTGATTATTGTTGTTATTATTAACATATATTGTAGCATGGATTCGAGTATGTTTTCCTTCATTGGCTGAAATCCTATTATGTGATTAGCTAGCGACACATGTTCTACTTGTTACTTGATTCTTACTTGAGTAGCTAGCTTCCATGATGTACTATTTGCTTTTGTGACCCTATTTATTGCCTTCCATTATTTACTATTTTTATTATTTTTATGTGCCTAGTAGGCCCTCAAAGCCTATGAGGTACGGATTGCTTTGGCAGCTTGTACTCATACTACACTTGCACGCTTGCAAATCTTAGTATAGATGTCCGACCGTGATTCACAGATCGGCTTTCATGCAGATTCTATTGACTTTCAGAGATTCATAGTGATCTTGGCATCCAAATTTCATGCTTCTTTTTGGTATTGATTTTGATCTCCATGTGTTTTCGAGATACGTTTGTATTAGATATTTGATTCCTTATTCTGTAATTAGAGTTTTTGTATTACACTGATACTAGGTTTTGGGGCATTTTTGACTCTTTATACGTCCACTTTATTCCTTCATATACTATTTATTAAACTTGTGCTTTCTGTATTCGATATAGAATTCTTTCACTTCGACTTCCGACTACAGGGTTAGTTCTCCTACTGGTGGTATAGTAGGTGTCATCATAATTCGAGAAATCAGATTGTGACACATAAATAGCTTAGTCCATTTCTTTCACTAACCTTTATTTTGATCCTAAACTCCTAAGTGCTATAATTGAAAAATAAAGTGGGAAAGAAGTGAGAAAGTGAAGAAATGAATAAGTGAATTGAGAGCTCCCAAAGTGTGGTTATTGGTGTAAAAGCTTAACGTGTTGGGTGGGGAGTAAGGAAAAGATATAATTCATGAAGATTGAATCATGTTGAATGAGATTACTCCCTACCACCTATATATGAAATTTCTTAAAGATAGAAGGGAAAAAAAAAAAGAAAGTTAAGGGTGATAAAAGTGGTATAATAAAGGTGTTTGAAGAAATTTCTTAATGGCAATTAATATATTAAAGCACTTGGTAATGTTACTCACTATTATTAGCCAAATAGTTTATACCTGTCCCTTAGCCTACATTATAACCCCGTAAAATCCTATTTGATCTTGAACTTGTGCATAGTGTATTACACTAAGGTCAAGCCTATGAGTCATCATATGTAACCTGTGAATTCATTGTGAGAGTGAACGAAACTTGATTCTTATACCCATTCTAGTGCTTAGTTGTATAGTTGTGAGTGAGTTGGGTTTTGATGATAGATAGGTGTTGTGATATCTTGGTTGAGTAATATGCTGGAGTTTTCTAAGTATTAAGAGTCAATTCTAGAGGTTATGAGGTCTTGAGTATTTATTCATATGATTTGAAGTGATAATGTAACATGCTTGTTGAATACTTTCCACCTATGTGAGTAATTGTAGCTATAGCTTGAGTGCCTTGTTTAAAGTAGTGATGTTAGTGTCTCCTACTGATTTTGATGATTTTAATAAGTTTTTTGACGATGAACAAGGATTTAAGTGTGGTTTAGTGATCGTAGGCGTAGTTATAAACCGAAGTGTCATTATCTATGTACGTTTTAACTTAGTTTTGAGGATAACTTGATGTGTTTGTGATAATAAATGATAATAACGGTATAAATAAAGTTTTGAGGATAACTTGATGTGTTTGTGGTAATAAATGATAATAAAGGTGTAAATATATTCTAAGTATCTTGTTTATTATTTTAATTTTCATTTGGTTAAAAACAATAGCCAAAATAGAAGAATAAATCTTAGACGAGATAACTATTCCAATCGGGCTAGGTTAGGCTTGTTCTAGTGTACTTCGTTTGAGTGTTGTTTATTAAATGGCCTAATATTTATTGTAAGAATTTTTAGGATTATTTTGAGAATGAATTTTAGGCTACATAGTTATGGACACAAGCCATCAAGGTCATTGCAAGAAGGAGTGAACTACATAAGCTCATCTAGTTAAGACTAGCTATGCTTGTGTTTGTTTGTCTCCGAGCTATGGAGATTTTATTGTGCGGACTCAATGGTGAGTAATTAATCCCTTTATATAACCTAGTTTATAAAGATGATGTAATAAATATTCAAGATCAACATGAAGCAAAATAACAAAGAAAATGCATGACTAACTTTGCCTATGCTAGTTTTGCATAGTTTCATTGTGTTTGGAGTGTTTTGGATAATTTTGTCATGTTTATGGCTGTGTTGTATAACCTTTGAAATTTAATTTATATATTTTGATAAACAAGTCAAGAATAAATCTTGTGATAATCTTTGGAAGTGAATTGAAGCAAGTATGGAGTAGGAGCATTGAAGGAGTTTAAGAGAGATGGCATGCAATGTTTTGCACATACTTGTAAAGGTGGAGCATTGGGTGGAAACTCACTCCCCAGTTTGAACTACATATATTTGAAACTTTCCAGGATGTGGCGCTATGAGATTCGCGGTGCGCCTAAGCCTTTCCGATGGTTTTTTCTTTGGCACTTGTAGTCCTAGTTTGTGTGGGGAATTTTGGGGACATAATCATACTAGTAATGGGACTCGGGGGAACTATTTTTAGGAATACATAAGAAGAAATTATCCATATTTTTTCATATATTTTTTAGTACAACACGTTGGGGAAGAACAACACACGAATTCCCTACACAAACAACACAAGCTTGGGAAAAAAGCACATTCAAGGAGGCTAGAAGTAGGATTCCTGTTTTGTAATTCTTTTCCTCTTAATTTCTACTTGTTTAATTGTTTAATTCTTTCCCTTTTTATAGGTTTAAGGCTAAAAAAATTATTTCATAATATATTCATAAGTTGGTTTGTTATTTATCACGTGTTTTGGTTGTTCTTACATTCTTTCTCTTACTACTTTAGTGATTAACAACCACTAAAGTAAACCTATATTATTGTTGTGAACTTGGAAAAGGAATCAATGAGTTTTAATGAAGAACATAGTGGTAGGAACTTCTCTTTAAACAAATAAGGACTTGATTTGCTGCTAGGATAGGAATATATGTAGAATGTCCTACTAGATCATAAAACAGGAGAAGAAAGTTTATTGACATGTTAATTATTGATCATGAGAACATATAAGTAGAATTTCATGTGAATATGTGATTATATTGGAGCCCCATAAACATATACTTAACCCCGCAAATCAACAACCATGATAGATAACTTAATCGGCTAGAAACCATAGCTATGCATGATTATGAGTATGTCTTGACCCTAGAATCCTCCTTGTTAATTGATTGTACCCAAAATTTCTATGTTAGTTTTTTTATACTTAGTTAATACTCAAAATTCACCATATATTCAAACTCCATCACTTAAATAAATAAACAAGAACAAGTTTTGTCTAGTTAACATTAAAACAACAAGTCCATGTGGGTACAAGAACCAGGCTCTGAAAAGAATCACTATATTACTTTCTAAGACCACATACACTTGTGTTTGCGCTTGGAAACAACACTACTTTAGGCTTCTAGGAACTTATCTTGGATGAAATTAACTTTATACATAGACTCTCTCAAAATATTAATACTCTATGACTTGGCTTCGAAGGCATCAAACAAACTTATCGGAAATATACACCTTTCCCCTACAATGCCTCAAATTGGGAAAATATCTATGCTATAATAATAGCTATTGTAATAAGAAATTTTATTAAGGGTAGGAACTTGTCCCATTAGCTTCCAAAGTATAGAACAAATTCTCGAAGCATACACTCTAACACTTGGGTGGTCCTCTAAGATATTCCATCAATATGAGGATGAAAATAGTACTCAAGTCTAAGATATTACCCAAATCTTTGTGAAGCTTTCCCAAAAATGAGAAGTAAACTAGGTATCTCTATTTTAAATAATATAGATAGTAGTCCTACACAATCGTTTCACTTCCTTAACATAAATCTTATCCAACTTTGCTACACTATAGGAAGTATGCACTAGAATGAAGTGCGTCTACTTAGTCAATCTATCCATAATGACCTAGATAGAATCAAACTTCTTCAAGGTATTTCAAAGACCTTCCACAAAATCCATAACTACTATTTATATTTAGGAATGGTCATTCTCTTCAACACCCCAGAGAAGGAAAGACCTTACAAGACCTTGTCACCTTGATTTTATCAAAGAAAAGGTTCTTGATGCTACGTCATCAAATAGTACTCCCTTATCAATCATCACAAGACTCATAAATACATTATATAGAGTTTGAACATATCTATCCAAAGGTCATATGGAAACCTTCAAATGTATTAAGTTTCTCAAGCTCTCACTTTTCGTACTCAATGCATCAACCAAGACATTAGCCTTGCATAGAAGGTAAAGGACATTGATGTCATAATCTTTCAACAAATTCATCCACCTTTTATATCTCAGATTCAAATCCTTCTAAGTGAACACATGATGCAAGCCATGGTAGTCTTTGTAAAACTCACACTTAACTCCATGCAGGTAGTGCCTCTATAGCTTGAGAGAAAAAACAACTATAGCTAATTCCAAGTCATGGGTTGGATAGTTCCATTTGTGAACCCTAATTTATTGAATCTTAGGATATCATGTTCTTCTCCTGTATCAAGGAAATGCCCAATCTAGAATAAGAAGTATCACAGTACATAATAAAGTTATTAACTTCCAATAGATGTTGTGGTCACCAAAAACTTGAACTTTTGAAAGATCGCTTCACACTTATTTTTCAAATAAAAGGGACATTTTCTGGGTTTATCTGATTAATTGAGAGGAAATAATAGTGAATCCTATAACAAATCGATGATAGTAGCTCGCGAGCCCAACAAAACTTCTAACCTCATCTATAGTAGTAAACCTTTTCCAATTCTTGACAACTTTAATCTATTAAGGGTCCAAAATAACTCCCTCCTTATAAATCAGATGTCCCACAAAGGAAATTAAATCAAGCTAAAATTTATAATTGGAGAACTTAACCTAAAGCCTCTACCTTTTTAGCAATCAAGACAATTCTTAAGTGCTCCTCATGATCTTTCTCATTTTTTGGAGTAGATCAAAATATCATCAATAAACACTATCACAAACATATCTAAAATTGCTTAAAAATACCATTCATCGAGCTCGTAAATGCAATCGGGACATTGGTAATCCAAAAAGATATTACCAAGAGTTCATAATGGTCATACCTTACCCTAAATGCAATATTGGACACATCCTCGACTTAAGTTTTCAATTGGTGATATCCAGACAAAAAATCAATCTGGGAGAAAACATAAGCACCCCGTGAGTGGTAAAATAGATCATCTATATGGGAAAGTGGGTACTTATTATTAATAGTTACATTATTTAGCTGTCTATACTCTATGCATATATGAAGACCACCATCCTCTTTTTTCACAAATAAAACTAAAAAACTCAAGGAGAGGCACCCTTTGAATAAATCATTCCTAATAACTCTTGAAATTGGGCCTTCAGCTCTCTTAAGTCATTTAGAACTATCTAATATGGAGGGATTGAGAGAGTACGATTGCTTGGCTCTAAATTAATTCAAACATCAATATCTCTGTCTAGTGGCATACTTGATGTCTATAAGAAACACCTTAAAAAATCCATATATAATAGATTCAATATGCATTAATGTGAACTAAGATTCTTCATGTGTGCAAGGAAGATAGAACACCCTTATCTATCAATTTCATAGCTCAAGTGTAGGATATAAGTTTAATTGGATCATGGGTGTAGTCAACTTCCCACACTAGTTGATACATCCCAATCTTATCAATGGTTATACTCGTAGCATTACAATCTAAGATGTCATAATGTAGGGATAACCAACTTATACCTAAAATGATGTCAAAAGTAACCATGTCTAAAATTACTGTATGCATAAGTTCTACACCCCAGAAAGACACATGAAAAAAATCTATGCACTCTTTCAACAATTATAGAATATAGAATGGGAGTAGAAACGTGGATCCAAATATCAATAAAAGTATAAATCATATTTGAACCATCAACAAAATAAGTAGACACATAAGAAATGGTGGATCTAGTATAAATTAATAGCAAGGTCATAAAGTTATAGATAATAAGAGTACTTGTAATCATCGAAATAGATATATGGAGAAAGCTTGGAAGTGCGCTCTGTCGCCCATAAAAATGCTGCCATATTGGGTCGAACACCATTTCCTCTAACCTATCCACCACCCCATCTATGTTGGTGTCAACTCCAGCCACTCCATGATCACCACGCCCGCCTGAAGGACGACCCTAACCATCATTGCATTCACATATGCCTACTAGATCTCTATAAGCCTGTTGAAAACTTAGTACCTGAGTCTTGATAATTTCTCTTAAGGTGAATAACCTCCCTATACTCGAAATAAGCTCTATCAAGTTTAGCTCTTTTGGATGAAGTGGAAAAGTAAGTTAACCTCAAACTCAATTCATGGTTGGATGTCCCTTGATAGACCCCAGTCATTCCTATAATATAGAATGAATGGGTCTCGCTAAGTAACCCCCTGGACTTTTCCTTAGACTAAGAGCCAATAAAGTTACCGCCTTTGAGAGCCTTCCAACCATTTGTTATTCTTGTGAATCCCTCTTGCCTCACTCCTATAATGTTTTTCACAAACCCAACTACATCTTTTAAATAGTTTACAAAATAGCGGGATCTCTCCTCCTTACTGTGCAAAAGCTACAACTGAAAACCTCCCTGCTCGATGTTGGTAAACTCATCTTGTTTTTTTTTTTGTCCTTCAAATTCCTAGGGATGTAGTCTCCAAAATAGGGAATAAAAAAAGTAAAAATAAGAGAAAGTACAATAATGGGCCTGTAGTCAACATAAGACTGCCATAATATTTTGGCATTTCCTTGCAATGAATTCTAACCTATGTCTCTCCACGATACCCATATTACATATTATTTCATGGAAGTTGATCTAGAACTCGTGGGAACCTTCTTCCTCTTAACCTTTGAACTCTGGTGGATTTATCTTCAAAAAATTCACAAACATATCAAGTTTCTCACCACTCTCATTATCAAAATTATAAATTATTTCACCAATATTTAGGGCCTTATCAATGTAAGGATCCATGACAGTGGCATTCTGCGCTTCCCAACCATCACTATTGGTGATACCGGTGCTTTTAGAACTGAAAGTAGTCTTTAAATTTCACTCAAATAAGTCAATTTATGGTGAATCAATTCTATTAATGACAAGGGTGGCACCTTCTGATCAAAATCGGATTGATCTCTAATCTAGCAACATATTTGACCACATCTTCAGCTAATAAAGGGTTGTTTATCTCCATCTAGACTTCTTCGTGTCCTAGCCTCTGCCCCCTACTGGGTGACCCTCTATAAACTCTACATTGGACTCTAACTTCCCCCTTTCTTTCCTAAGCTAAAGCCCTAGCATTGCCTCGGATGAATTCTCTACTATCACTGTTTTTGTTACTTATGTTCTAATCATATGTGATAGAAGAGTGAGAGAGGTCAGGCACCAATTTAAATAATCCTACACTAATTAAATTCAAGTTATATCATGAAGAAGAAGAAGAATGTGAGGTTTCCTAGAGCCTTGTAGCCTCTCAAAGGAAATTACGAGCGTC
Source organism: Withania somnifera (assembly GCA_039654485.1). NCBI lineage: Eukaryota > Viridiplantae > Streptophyta > Magnoliopsida > Solanales > Solanaceae > Withania > Withania somnifera. Next base: position 8,611 of record JBDJHY010283501.1, read on the forward strand.
CCTATACTATTCCAAAAAAATTTTGCTTGACATGTTCTTGTGTGACCTAATCAACAAAGCTAAAGCTCTAATACCAAGTCTGCCATGATCTAAATAGAGTATGAGCGGACCCATACTAACCTTCCTGGGAGGATAACCAATAAATCCAAAGCCTACACCAATTCACTTAGTGAAAATTAAAGTTACAGGACATAAATAGGGAAAATTATGATTACTCTGATGAATAAGAACTACTATATATTACACTGCCAAATCTAAAAGTTGTCTCATAAGGGCTTCTAAATAAAGAAACTAAGAATGTCTAACAAATTATTGGTTTCTGGATAAAGTAGATAGAGGTCTGGAACAATGATCTGTGGCATCTTGGAATAGTAGTGCTTACCCTCAAATTAGGAAATCTGGCAACTGGTTAGATGCAAGGTTGAGTCTTAGCTTATGGATTTCCATTTGCATTCATCATAAAAAGAGTACATATAGTATTAGTATAAAACATGAGTATCGATAGGTATCATCAATTAATCCAGATTAGAAACAAGTATACAATTAACAAATAACAAGAAATTAAGTCAGCAATATATAATAGATAAATCAAAAAGTTTCACAATCTCGTATAAGTCATCATATCAATCTCAATCAATAATAAGTAAGAGAAATAAAAGGTATATCAACCTCAATAATACAACCAAGTGAACTCAAGTCACTTTATATCTTTCATTTATAATTTTTTATTTCTTACTCTTTATTATCATCACTTTTTTCTTTTCTTAGTCAATAGTTAGTATGTACCCACATGCTAGAGGACTTATATTTGTTGTCTAGCCATGACATACAGGGGACACACTAGGATCAATGTAATCATCTGAAGTCATTTTCTATCAAACCATAAATCATCTCATAATTCTTAGAATCATTTATAATTAGGACATTGCTACCTCGACCTGAAGCCATTTTCATTGGTCTAGCATAAGGAATCTCTCTCTCTCTCTCTCTCTCTCTATATATATATATATATATATATATATATATATAGAGAGAGAGAGAGAGAGAGAGATAGAGAGAGAAAATGATATCAAGTTCTGTTCATATTTTATTATTACTTTATCATTTGTTAGATTATTCATCAAAGCGTTATTATTTCAAGCCCTTTTAACAATTATTACTTTGTTATAAATCAAATCAATCAGGATCATCACTTAATCAAAATCTTGTTTGAAGATTAATCACAAGCATGAGTTAAAGCACACAAATTTCTAATAAAATTTGACAACCATTGTTAAAATCATAACTTACTACAATAACCGATGAAGACTTCTCCACTTGGAATAATAGACTTTATCTTTCATAAAGTTAGTTCCTTACTGACTTCTAGCCAAAAATATTATATAATACATCACCCATGCAAATATAATAAGCCTTGGGAATTCAAACCCTGCTATTTATAACCCTTCTTCATAGACCTAGAATCATTTAAGGGGGTTTCAACCATAATTAAATCAAGTTCTCTATTATCATGTTTTCAAGTGATAATTCTTTGTCAAAACATCAAATTTAACAACCTTG
>JBDJHY010283512.1:0-10170 GCA_039654485.1 Withania somnifera
AGGAAGAACGTCCAGCATGAACGCCAACTGCTCTTATTACTTATGCTAAGACCTGCATCACAAAAGATGCAGAAGTGTAACATGAGTACCAAAATCAACGGGTACCTAGTAGGCATCATAGGACGATCGAGAAAAAGTAAGAGCAAGATAAACAGTGATAAAAAACAGTAATAGCACAGAATATACAACAAAAACGGGTTAACTACAATAATAGCTAGCAAGTGTGGTGAACGATCAACTATTGTGTGTGCAACATCATATAACAAGTATGAAGGAAAGTCACTATCAAGGTATAACACATAGAACCTGGTCCACAAGAAAATCACGATCAATGCAACACATACCTGGAGCTCCTATGTAGTTATCACAAGGAATTACCAATAAGATAAAGAAGAACACATGGAATGTAACCGCTGGATGTAACAGTAACTAAGGCAAGGAAAGTAATGAATAATATGGAAGAGTATCCCTAAATCCTAGCTATCAACCAACACATCAATACATAACAACCCAATGGGACTTCCCCCCGTAAGACCTGAGGAATAAAACCAAGAGCATAGGGATGCAGTGCAAAGGGGTGATGAAAAGTAAAAAATGCTTGTACACACTCTCCTCGGTACAAAGACTCAGCCAGGAGTAGACCCATGGAAGCTTCCCCGTATACTTACCTCTCCTACTTCAGTATACTCTTCTCCCCAGATTCAACTCATACCTAGAAGAAATATCTCAGGGAAAGCCATCATAGAGGGATCTAATCCTACATACAAAATCCTCATAAAAATCCAACTAGTGGCATAGTCATCAGGGAAAAAATGCTAACACTCGAGCTCAACCCGTAGATCATATCTTAGTGGAAAACTCAAGTCCATCCAAATAGCTGAATCAGAAACACAGTAAAAATTCAATTGCTTCCATGTAGGAAATACCTAGAAATAGAAGTGCTAGTGAGAAAATAAACCAGGTAGTGTGAGAAAATAGCTCCATACTTCTACCCTACTCGTGAATATATATAATGTATAAGAAATCAGTTTCCAGTTATTACTCTATCAAAATCAAGTTACCTTTAAAATATTAATGCATGATTGCAAAATAAAATCAACCAAAAAGACTAAACTGGTCTAAGCTTTCTAACTGGAATCCATTTAATGGCTGCCAAGCCCTAGGCACAAGGTACATCCTCTCCTAGCCTAAGTGCAATTGCCGCAACTACCCATAGGGTGCCCGTTAAGGGCTAAGTACATATCTATATGGGGGTAAATATGGAGCTATCACAGTTCAGTCTAATACAACTCACTCCCAGGCTTACACTGGGATAGGGTACAATATCATCACATAGGGATGCTAACTATCCTGAAAAACTTTATCCATCTATCTATAGACAGGTGACCACACACATCCTAATCATAAACAACACCTTATGTTAAACACATAATAACCAGCCTACTTAGATCGGCTCTAAAGCCACCAGTATAAACTAGGGGATAACTAATAAGAAACCATATTCAGCGTATAAATAATAAGCATTAAAGATAATACTCCTCCCCCAACCATACTATGTTTCGGAGTCAGTGTTAGGCACTGGATAGTACAATATAGCCTTAGGGTAAGTAACTAAGCTACAAGCCAGCTAAGTAGGACATAGGCTAAAAGAATAAGCATAGAAAGGCTCCAACTAGTAACCCAACCCTGAGATGGAACTTTACAATACATATGTTACACTAATACATAGTCTAAAGAAAGTAAACCGCAACCTACTTGGTGCTGGCGAAAGCCTCAAAAGTAATATGGAAGAAGCGAAGAATCATGAACGAGCTAGGCACCACATGAATTTAGAAAAAAATGTTATCCATGAGTCGAGAGAAGTAAAACAAGACCAATATTTCTATATAAATAACATGGTCGAAATCCTAACTAAAAATGGGTCTATAAATCCTAATAGCTTAGAAAAATGAAATATTTATAGCAACAAGTAAAGAACAACTCATACAACATATGGCACAAAATAGGTCTCAAACTAATAGTAGAAAATGAATAAACAAGACCAAAGATTGTACATAATATAGAAAACTATATTATAATAGAGAAAAAGAAGAATTACCTGATAGAAACGAGCATAGAATCCCCAGAACATAATTTTACGGATCAAAACAATGATTTGGACTATCAATACTACTAATTTAGATCAGAAACCTTTAATATATTAGGAGAAATTTTGAGGAATTTTGTCAAAATAAGAGACTAAAAAATATATATAAGCCTACCAGGTCATTTATGCAATTGCGAAGCTGGTCATGCGATCGTGGCCCTTGATAGCCTTACTCTCCTTGATTGCTTCCCTCAGCCCCACAATCATGATGCACACTAGGCTTGGCCTACATGATCACATCCATGGCTAGGCGATGGAGACCTTTTGTTGCCTGCCAATCTTAATTTGAATAATTGAGGCTCAAAATGGAAACAAAGTCTAATTTAGACAAAACATATATGAAATCTTTATGTAATAAATATTTCAAACTCAAAAAATTGATAAAAAGGAGATTGGGGATCATATAATCTGAGTATGGACAGAAGTATCAATAAAAATTTAAATAGTAAAATGGCAAAGGAACCAAACTACTAATCCCAACAGGTTAAAATGACTTAAGGCAGTTATAAGAACACTTTAAACACAGATAAATCATAGGAATCACAAAAATGGACCCGAGGGCCATTACATTTTAGTGGACTAAATTACAAGTCTAGAAATTATGTTCATGATTATGAAAAGAAAGAAAAGAGCCAGTGTCAATTAGATAACTATTTGCCCAAAGAGGCTGAGATATGTTTTACTTTGTTAGTTGATCCTTAATATATGTTCTTCTATAAAAAGCTGGAGCATATGTTAGTTTCAATTTTGGGAGTAGTATTATCACTGAGCATATTTGTACACGAGGCCTCTATCTCATAGACTATGAGCCATCGTAGGATGTGTGACCCAAGAGGCATTGTTCATGTCTTAGTGGTTCTAATTGGAAGAACTATGAGTTTCCCTTTACCTTGGAAAGGTATAGGGTGCCCCGCTAGCATAGGGTTATATGTTAGACTTTGAGGTTGCTCACCCTGGTTTATCTGTTGGTTGTAGAAACTCTCATTATTGTTCAGCTGCCAATCAGTAGTGAAAAAGATTGCAAACTAATGAGTTTAAGACACTTACTTGAGTTTTACTTATACTCTTGGAAGTTGAAGTTTATTTATAACTGTCAGTCTTGCATAAAATTTGCTTATTGATGCTGCAGTTTAGAGTCAAACTTGTTCATGTATTGTACAATTTAATTTTATGTCCTTATTTCAGCTTGAGTTGGTATGTTTCATTCGTATTCCAGCATACCAGTACATGACATAAACTGATGCATACTTTATGCCTGTATGTTAATGAATGTAGATCCAACTAGACATCCCCATCCTTTCAATACTAAACTATGATGTTTAGAACCTTTTTGAGGGGCATATAAGTACCCCACATCAATTATCCCCTTTCATTCATTCAGACACCCAGAAAGTCTTTGCTTATTATCTCTAAACCTCACAAGTTAGGGTTCTTCTCAAAAATCTTAAGAACAACAACTTCTTTAACGAATTTGATCTTAATTCTTCATTACCACACATGTAGGAATTTAACAAAGGTCGCCTTCCACTCTTGTTTCTAAAAGCTCTCAGTCTTGAGTTATAAGTTGTGAGACTAGGGTTTATCCCAAGTAGGTTTCTCAAGATGATTTAGCCTCTCTAACATGTGTTATGACGATCATTTTTGTTTTTCATGAATTTTATATAACATTTCATGGATTTGCATGTCTTTTTAAATTTCTACCAAGTTTCATGCTATTATGTTATTAAATGAGATTTTCACAATCAGAGTTAGGTATTATAATAAAATCAAAGTCGTTGGTCAGATTTTCATAAATTTTTTAGCTTTAAAAAGTTTTAATCCTATTTTCAACATTAGTCTAAACCCTCGATTTTTTGATTGCAAAGACATAAGCCCATCTCAAAAAGCACTTTACTTAACATGTTTAAGATACCTGAAACTTCAGGCTAAATAATGTATGACATACACCGGAAAGGAAGACAATATAAAGAAAGGCAAACAACTTATCTCAATAGTAAAATACAGTTTTTCCTGGTCAGTTGGGTACTAAGATGTGTCCTGCTGATCAGTGCCAGGAGTAGCCCGAGTTTTCATGTTTTAGGAGTAGTATTAGCACCAATATAATTTGGTTTTAGCATACCCCAATGCCATAAACTACATTTCCACCATGGGATATCTTATCCTAATTAGGCATATTTGGAATTAGTGGATCTACCAGGGGAAATTACAGGCTCTATACTTTGGCAGGGTGTAGGAGTCCCTCTAGCATGGAGTTATATGTTGGACTCTGTGGCTATTGATACAATTTAATTTTTGGTTATAAAATATCCCACTTTATTCAGCTTTCAGTAATATATTTATAGAGTTTGCGAACTAAATGTTTACTAAATTTACTTTACTTATGGAGTTTAGTCTTTCTTTGAATTTTACCTCTTTTTTTAGCATTTGTTGACGTAATGTTATTTACCAAACTTGTATATTTTTGCACTAGTATATCTAAGTTTAGCTTCATGGTCAAATCGACCATATGTCTATTTTAGTTATTTGTTCATCTCAATATCATCTTATTTATGCATGTATTAATTTCTTAGATACCAACACATTACATGTACCGATGACATATCCCTTCACTGCATTGTCTCATAATGCATATCTGTATAGCCTTTCATATGCATACGAATTATGAAATTCTTGCATCCCCAACTTTGTTGGTGAGTCTCATGATTCGGGGACTAATTTTTCTCAGAGTTGATTTTTCACATTCAACATTTACTTTATTTAGGGTTAGTTGGGGACTTATCCTGACAACACATTACTAGATAATAGATTGACTTTCATAAAATAGATGTATTGAGAATTTTGATGTGTTTAGTATCAATTTATCATGCTATTATGTTAGTTGGACTTGTCTATTTAAGTCACAAAGTCACTTGTATCTATTTATGTTATCATGCTTTTATATGCCAGATCAAGGTAAACTTGGGCCACTAGGATGTCTTGGTGGGTCTTGTCTAGGTTATAGCTCGGGGAGTGATAGATATTGACTCAAAGGAAGGAGTTTCAGTATGAAAGGCCAAATAGGATATAAAACCCTTCTCAACCAACTTTTGAGCCTTTTAGAATGAAATCACCCTTTCCAGATGTGACCCTCAGTACTCTTCCATTTCTACCTCAGGGCACCATGCATAACTAATTTAATATTCTTGACATTATTATCCAAGAGAACATAATAAGTATGAAGCCAATATATACCAAATATCATATCAAAATCTATCATTTAAGGAATAATTAAGTCTACCCACGTATCATACCCTAACAGGTTCACAATATATGATCAGTACACCTAATCCACCACTTAGGAATCACCTACTAAATCATAAACACAAATAGGTACAAAAAGATAATCACACATCATACCTAGACTTGACGTGAAATATGCAGACACATAGGAGAAAGTAGAACTAGAATCAAATAATATTAGAGTAGGTCAATGGAATATTTGGATAATAGCTGTAATGATAACATCAAATTCCTTTGCCTCAATTCTACTAAATGAAGCATAAAACTGGCTATGTACACCCTCAAACTATGCAACACCACAACTCACTCTATGACCTATATGAGCTCCACCTCTGGAAATATGAGAACCATCTCTACCACTTTAAGTACCTTATTTATCTGGGGGAATTGTAGTATGAACCTAAGAATCCTAATGTACCCTACCTAGCCTTTACCTAGGTCACTCTCTAGAATGATGACCTAACTCCCTATAATCATAGCATGCCCTACCTATACTAGGTTGGTGAGACAATCAAAAGAACTAGAGTACCACCACAATTCAAGAACCCATAATGAGAACCGTTGTGTACCTAATTAAAACTCTAACTTACATCTTTAGTGATGTATGAACCAATCTTCTTAGATGATACTTATGACCGCTACATAAAAAGTAACTATGTAGGGATGATGAACCACTAAAAATTACTTGGTATGAATCCTCTTATCACTGCCTCTATAGGAACGATGTAGAATGTGCTTGATACACTTATCATGATCTATCATATGCTAAAACATTGACCTAATAGTCACAAGAGTCTTAACAACCAAATGATAAGCAGTAATCAATGTTCACATAAAATTCCTAATTTCTCCCCTTTTGTATAAATACTCATCAACGTATGCCTAGACAAGGCATAGAAATTGTGCTTATACTCTATAACTAACATAGTACCATGTTCCAAATCATTAAATTGATCCCTTAGGATTTTCCCCATGCTACCAGGCACATACTTATGTGTAATGACCCTAATTGTCATTTATGAGAAATATATTATATTTTGTATTTTAGAGCATTTTAGTATCTTCCCCAAGGCATTTATGACTTGCTATGAATGCTAGTTTGGTTTCCTGATGGATCAATTGAGAAATATCTCAAATTGGCTGTTTTAGAGCCTTAAACTAAGTACTCATTGACCAAAGTCAACTTTTCTTCAAGAAGAACTTGAAATTAAATTCTGTCAGTTCTGTTAGCTCTAGAATGCCAAACAAAGTCAGGATTGACTAAAGTTTTTCTTTTATAGTTTCTGTTTGCAATTTATGCGCATTTGTGGATTTCAGTTAAGTTTAAGACCTAATTTGGAGCTTGGGTGGTATTTTGTGGTTGGAGTGCCAGATCGTATTTCCAACATTTCCATCAGCTCCGTAATAGTGATTTTAGGCTAGTGGGGTATTGGTTATCTTACCGGACTTACCGTTGTATTTTTGAGCCATTGGAGAAAATTTTATGATTTTTAAGCCTAAGGGTGGTTTAATTGGTCAATATTTTTCTGAAATGACCTTGGATTCCAATTTCGATTGCATCGTTGAGTCTAGAATATCTTTTCAGGTGTGCATGCATAGTTTATTTGTGTAAATTAGACTCCTAATGCATTTCGAGTGGTGCTTTAGAGAATTTCTTTCATTTGGTTTCTGCTATCTAAACCTGCAACTGGTGCATGTGACTTCCTCTTCGTGATTTGTGAAGCTTATTCACACAATCGCAATTCAGCTCCACAATAGACTTAGTGATTGCAAAGTATCTTTACACATTCGCAATGTAGTCTCCCCAACTAATTTATGTGATTGCGTAGCCCACGTCCGCAATCGTGATGCCTAGGAAAAATACTCTATGCTTTTCATGTCTCTTTATGACACGATCGCAATGAAGAAATTACCTGTCAGTTAATAAAATCCCTGCACAACCCTCACCTTATTATTCAGCAAACCTTTTACGATTTTACTCTATTCCTATGCAGAAACTCATTCCAAACATCAAACCAAGGTTGATTAAGGTCCCCAAGTGTTGCCCTTTCAATTTCCATGCAATTTGGTAAGTTTCCTCTATTTTTAACTCTTGGAATTCCTTGTTTTCTCCATTAATGTCCCCATGTGGTGAAGTTGATGAACTCATGACATAACTCATATATTATTGCATAATTCTTCATTCTTTGAGTATATTTTTCTGCATAGTATAATTAGTTTATCGAATTCCAACATTTAATCCCATAAAGATTGCATCTTTGACTCTTTATAGTCAAATATGTACAGTCTATTTTGATGGCCTTGCCGCACTTGAATTGTGCTCAATTTTGGAGCCGACATTCCTTACAACATTTGGAACCCAATGTTGAAGTTTATTTTTAGTTCTGACAAGCAGTCCTCGCAGGCCCATTTTAGGCCCTTTCCTGAACATAGCATAATTTATACTTTTATACTCGTATTGATATGTAGAATACTATTTTCCAAGACTCAGAGCAATTGGAGTTCATTTGATATCAGTCCGAGTAACATTTTCAAGTTTGCAGCACTTTATCGTTGGATGATTGATAGGCTCTATAGGGCTATCTAAGGGTTTATAGCATTAATAATTATACTAAATAACACCTTTGGGTTGGGTAGTTAGGTTGTTATACTATCCTGGTAACATTTCTTCATCCACTTCTTTGTTTGATATATATATATTGGCATTCAAATTTGTATGGTGCCTATGAATTAGGAATCGTCTAATGATATCTTTTCGGGCATAGATGGTTTTGATTTCATGTATAAATACTTTTTGATATGCTTTGCATGGATTATACAAGTGATTGGGCTTTTGGCTTTACTGGGGGTGCATTGGGGCTGAGCCAGTATCCTCATATGATTATTGAGCCATGGAGGCTAGAGACTATAATAATAAAAGATAATGATATAAAGTAATAAATTAGAATATTATAATAATAATATAAGTAAATGACCTTTTACCTGTTTTAGAATCGGTGTCCTATTAAGCATCCGGTACCTCTATTTCTACTTATTTTAGCCTAGGCTTTCTACCCAGCACCAGGAAATATCATTTGACTAGTTAATACTGGGACTTGAGATCGGCTCCATTCGGTAGCTAGTACAGTCGCTAGCAGTTGAGTCGGTAGTCGTACAGTAGTGAGTACAACATTTTGACAGTTATTAAAATTACTAGTTTAGACGCTATGACTTGCCGAGTATGGCTTGATGGTATTATTGTTATGATGAATTCCATGCTAGACTGTGAGACCCTTGAGGCTCTATGATTTGAATGTGAGATTATGATAACATTAGATATTGTACGTGGTTGCACACCTCCATGGACCTTGCCTTCGAGCTACAACGATGCAAATGAGGTGGTATAGGGCAGAGTAGGGATATACCAGGAACATTTAGGGTAGCCTTCCATGGATTCTTCCTACTAGACCTATGGGTACTGGAGGATAAATATACTTAGGACTGGTTACTTCATGGTGGATATTTACTTTTTACACTTGTTTTTTTCAATGTACCCCTGGTCGTATGGGAGGCCTACGGGTGAGTGCATTTTTTTTGTACGCTGCGCTTCTTTCTAGGGGACTTGACAATGTTTATATACATTACTATAGTACTATTTATACTGCTTAGCTGTTCTCATTGGTTACTTGATATTTCGTGTTATGTGACATTGTGCCTTATATTATGGTTAATTCATTTATTCCTCACTTTCGGTTACTGGTATACCGTTCATGCTCTCTTTATTCATTTTTTGACTCTTGATTAGTTATTGTTATTATTCACATATACTTTTGCAAGGATTTCGGGTACATATTTCTTCATTTCCTGTAATCCTGTTATGTGATTAGCTAGCAATACATGTTCTAATTGTCACTTAATTCTTATTTGTGTAGCTAGCTTACATGATATACTGTTTTCTTCTGTGACCCTATTTATTTCCTTCCATTATTTATTGCTTTTATAATTGTTATATGCCTAGTGGGCCCTCGAAGCCTACTGAATACGGGTTGCTTTTGCATCTTGTACTCATACTACACTTTCCATGTGCAGATCCGAGTACAAGTACCCGACCTTGATTCATAAATCGCTGTTCGTGCAGATTCTATTGATTTTTAGAGGCTCAGGGCAAGCTTGGTGTCCAACTTTTCCTGCTTCTCTTTAGCATTGATTTTAATCTCCATGTATTTTCAAAGATATATTTATATTAGACATTTGATTCCTTGTTCTGTAATTAAAGGTTTTGTATTACACTGATACTGTGTTTTGGGCATTGTTTATTCTTTTTACTTCCAATTCATTCATATATTATTTATTGTACTTGTGACTTACACTTTTGATATAGTAGTCCTCTGCTTTGGCTTTAGACTATAGGGTTGATTCTCCTACTGGTGGTATAGTAGGTACAATCATAATCTGAGAAATTGGGTTGTGACAAATTGGTATTAGAGCCCTAGGTTCGATGGTGTCAGTGTATAGAACCAATGCCTAGTAGAGTCCTCTAGATCAATGCAGAGATGTCCGTTGCTTATCTTCAAGAGGCTATAGTGAAAAGTAGGAAAATAACTCTTTCTTTTGAATCCTGTATTGTGCATACATCCTTAATGGGTTCTTGAAAATTCTCACTCATTCTCATCACTCTTTTGTAGATTCCTTGTATACGTTCATCGGCAGCAAGAAAGACAACCAGATCACCTAAGGAAGTACCTAGTCTTGCCACTACTTCTTAG
>JBDJHY010283523.1:0-10170 GCA_039654485.1 Withania somnifera
CCAATGCATAAATTAAATTAAACAAAAATAGGAAAGAGGTGTAGTTGAAAGCAACCTAAGTTGTATCACCATGTGTCTCAGGATCAACCCGAGATTTTTGCTTTGTGGCTGCACTCGCCACTCCTGGATGCTTAACCATAGTTATGATAGGTACCTTACTGACATGCTCGAATTCATCCGGTGTCCCACTAGTAGATGTATCTACAGATTGTGCTTTCCTCCAGTCCTCAGCAATCATGTACGTCTCTCTTGATGCGTTCAATGATTCCCTTATATCCTGATACTCACTCCTACTAACTGTTTATGCTTTTTTTCTTTTTTTTCTACCAAAATCTTCTTCATCACCCCCTTCTATTACAACTTTTCCTTTTGATTGCATTTCTGCTAAACTCAATATTCTGTCCTCATCCTCGGACTCTATCAGTGCTGTCTCCTTTGAGGCACCTAAGCCATTGAGGCACCTAAGTGTTGTCCATGTTGTAACAATGTCATATCCTCTTAAATCTTTTCCAGTTCGAACTGAAACCTGAACCATTTAGGTAGGTTCATAATATTTATTTGCTCATTCATTCGTTCCACCATGTTGTTGATCCTAGCCTGCATACAATTATATGATTCGAGAGCAGTCTTTATTCGAGTTCTCTACATCCACTGACAACACTTCAAGCTGCCACTCATTTTGCTTCACCCGCTTGACCAATTTGGCAAAGTTTAGTGGGGTAAAGTTGAAAAGATATGGGCGAGGACATTCAACCAGATGGCTGTGTGGGCCTTGTGCCCTTGTCTCACTATATTCCTTGTGAACTAAAGGAATCTCAAAAGTCTATCGTATTAGTGCCCATAAGGACCTTTAAACCTATTTGTTATGTGGAAGATACTCCACTTCTTTGTTTCTTCATTTCCTCTTTCAAAAGATCCTTAAACCTTTTGATGTAACAAGTCTAAAGGGATCCAGTTCCCATATCCTTCCCTAGTAGAATCAATACTTTTTCCTATTTCCATAGCTCAGTAATTAAGCAAGGGTAGCGGTAAGCAGTACTTTGCGCAACACGCATCTCATCTCTTTGGCAATCAGTTTTCTATAGTTTAGCTTTTACTCAGAAATCATACAATCTACCAATAAAATATCCTTATTTGTTAGTTTATCAGTGCTCTTTAGGAGATGCACATTCTTGCAACAACCCTCATTAATTTTCCAATAAGACTCAACAACCTCGTTTGAATAGGAAAATATGGGTTATTCAAATATGCTGGCTTAATATTTATTAACACCTGGACTAACCACATCCATTGAGTTTTTCTGTTGGTATACCTATATATTTAGTCTCAATGGTTCTCAGGAGGAATATAGTTAGGGACCAAATATAGCCGGTTGATTTATTGCTTGAAGATATAAACCTCAACTCTCCGTACCTTGATAGAGCTTAAAACAGGCATCTCAGATGGTTTCTGACAATATCTAGCCATGCGAAGTATTTGAGCTCTCTAGTTTGCATAGAATACGTGAACTAAAGTAGGAAGATACTTCATCCATTCTAATTGACACGCCTAAAATACACGATCAATTTTTGGATAGTCTAAAAAATATGTTTTTACTCTCCGGACCTCCTCAGTAGTGCTCCTTTTAAATTAACCTTTTGCATTTGTAGTCATCTCCTTAGTATAAATTTTTTTGAACGTTTCATATCCCACCAGGAATCATCTCAGAACTCTGGATTCTTGATCTTAATCATTTGACATACATCGACTTGGAGATTTTTATCTAGGGCTACGAAAGGTGTTGGTTTTAAGATTTCCGAACAAATGCTGGTTTTAATTTCCTTAGTTCCCGATAAATCTCTTGACTCTTCACCAAATTTCTTGTCACAAGAGGAATTGGAATCTAGCATAGGAGACCTGGGTTACGTTATCCATAATATTTTAATATTCTTGTCATCTTTTTCTTGCAGTCCTTGGGAAATATCCCTACTTTGACTAACTCTGTGTCATTGAGGAAGTTTGGGTTCTATTAGTACATGGGAATATAACGATAGTGTTAGTATGAAAATCATCAAAGCAAAATAAGGGAGTGAAAACATAGTGAACCCTTTTTAACAGAAGGGTGGGATAGGAAGAAGGTTTTTCCACCCTTTCTTATTCCTTTAACCGGTGTGGTATTGGACAGATGACAGGTTTGGATAACTCGTCCAACGGTAGATGGTTCATCCACTTCATCATTTCTATTTTGATCAATTTTAATTTCTAAAGAATTAAGGATTTGATGAGCCATCAAAAGGTCGGACAACCCATCTATTGTTTCATCCAGATCACCTGGGTCAAATTAAGTTAAAACAAATTATTTTGCATTAGACAATAGAAATAGGAAAATCATATCAGTCAAGATCATTCAGCTATACTTTTTTCTATTCACTAACCTCTTCAGTGAAATCCTATTTTGACTAAAGTTTGTATCTAAATCAGTTTAAACAGTACATTCATGGTATTTCCAAAAACGTATATTTACAACAAAAATATTCTACGCAAACCCATAGCATCAAAGTTCAATTTATTAGTAAAAAATATTTTGTAAAGACTGAAATTGACTAGCATTAGGCTACTCAGACTTCACCTTTCCACAATGTGTAGGAAAAGAATTTCAAACCACAATAACAATTAAAGCATAGTACTTGCAAATAATGTTGAGATGCTAACTTATTTATCTTAAAAACTAGGGTTGCTTGCACAATATACACATTAGAGGATGAAGTACTGAATTTCCAAGATTAGGTATTTATATTTTTTTGTCCTTTTTAGTGGAGAAAAATGGGAGGTTTAGTAGGATCAAGGGTAGAACATGATCGGTTTAGTAGCAACGGATGTGGAAGTTAAACGGAATAAAATTAAATAAGAAAAATTGTGGGTTTATATACAATAAAGTGGGTCGGGTTGGTTTAGGGTTAAAAGGACAAAACCTATATTAAGAGTTCAATTACCTGGGATGAAACTTTGGACGGCTCATCCAGAAGTTCTGTCTATGACCCTGAGTTATCCAGTGTACTTTTAAATATATGACATTTTTATGCATTTTTTCCAACCTTTGACGATTTGACAAAACTTTTGTCTAGACTTTTGGTCATTCTCACTGATCTTCTTGTGAGATGGTAGGGTATAGGATTTTCTTCTAGCCTTGAACGATTTTCCGAATGTTTCGTCTCCTTAATTTTAAACTGCTTAGACTCTGTATTCCTACACCTTGCACACACATTAACTCAATCTCATAAAATTGAATAACTATGAACAATAAGATATAAAAATCATAAATATTTGGGTTGCCTACCAATAGCGCTTAATCTAACATTGCGACATGACACAACTCCCTTAATTACTCAGAATTTTTCAAGGTAAATAATTTCAAAAATTCAAACCTTCTCTATAGATCTGAAATACTTCTTTATACGCTGCCCATTTACTCTGAATCTTACCTTCTTCTAATTCTCCATCTCAACTACTCCCAAAGGAAAGATCTCTGTTACAACATATGGTCTAGACTACTTTGATTTAAACTTGCTCTGGAACAATCTTAATCTGGATTTAAACAACAAGAATAAATCTCCCAAACTGAAGGCTTGATGCTTAATCCTTTGGTCATGGTACCTCTTCACCTTTTCTTTGAATATAGAACCTCTATCATATGCCTTAGTTTGAAACTCATCCAGTTTATTTATTTTCTCCAGACACAGGTTAATGGCTTCATTCCAACTCAAATTAACTTATTTTAGAGCCACAACACCCAGTGCTCCAATTAAATTGGTAATGACATGATTTTTAAAACACCAACTGAAAAAGGGACACATCAATTGGTATCTTAAATGTCGTTATGGATGCCCATAAAGCATCATCTAACTTGTGGGACAAACCTGTCCGAGTAGCATTCATGGTTTTACATGTATGAATTCGATCTCTCTATTTGATACCTTAACCTGACCACTCGCTTGAGGATGATAAGATGTTGCCACATTATGCTGTTTCACCCTATATTTAGCCAACACAACCTAAGAAATCTTATTTCAGAAAGAAAGCCCCATAACTAATGATAGTTCTAGTTGTCACAAAACTAGCAAATATGTTTTCTTAAGGAAGGCTTTTACCCTCTTCCCTTCGTTATTGGGAAAATTTGCCACTTTGAACCACTTTGAAATGGTCGAAAATCATAAGAATATATTTCTTCCCCTATAAACTCACTAAGGGGCCTATATATTCAATTCCCCAAATGTAAGAAAGCTCCATTTCTATGATTGGAGTCATATAAAGTTCATGTTTACGTGAGATAGCCCTTTGGCTTTCACATCTCTCGAATTCTTTGACAAATTCATGTGTATTATAGTGAAAAGTAAGCCTAATATAGCGATATTGTAATACCTTATGTTCAGTCTGAGCACTAGCATTATGCCCTCAAATTGGGATGAATGTCATGGCTAGGGAATACTCATCATATCAACCTATGGCATGCATCTTTGTATCATATTGTCTGCACAAAACCTAAATAAGAAAGTATCATCCCAAAAGTACTTACTGGCGTCATGAAGGAATTTTGTTCTTCCATATGGGTGTATTCCTTCAGGTATGATATTGCTAACCACAAAGTTGGCAAAGTCAGCATACCATGGATCCATATATACTTGAACTTCCATTACCATTTCATCAAAAAATGCATCCTCTATCAGTGCATCAACTATCTCTCTTCCTTTTGCCGCTAACCTTAAGAGCTGATCAACTACTTGGTTTTCATATACTTTTCGATCTTTCACCTCAAAATCAAATTCTTGAAGAAGTAATATCCAGCAAATAATCCTAGGTTTTTCATCTTTCTTTTCCATGAGATATCTCAAGGTTTCATGGTTAGTATACACCACAACTTTGGGTGCTAAGAAGGTAAGATTCGAACTTCTCAAAAGCATATACCACAATGAGTAGTTGTTACTTAGTCATAGTATAATGCTTTTGTGCCCTATTCAGCTCTTTACTGGCATAATAGATTGGATGAAAAATCTTCTCCCTTTTCTTCCCTAACACAACACCAAACTCCACAACAACTAGCATCACACATCAAATCAAATGGTTCTACCCAATTTGGGCCAACTATAATCGGTGCAGTGATTAATATTTATTTGAGCCTCTCAAAAGCTTTTAGACAGGCCTCGTCAAATAATAATTTTACTTCTTTCTCAATAAGTTTGAATAGAAGGCTGGTTATCTTTGAAAATCCTAAATAAACCTTCTATACAAACCTACGTGGACCAAGAAACTTCTTACCTCCTTTACAAAGATTGGTGGTGGTAGCTTCTCAATCACCTCCACCTTTAATTGATCTACTTCAATAACCTCCTCAGAGATTTTGTGACCCATAAAAATAACCTCTATTACCATAAAATGGCATTTCTCCCAATTAAGAACTAGGTTAACATCAATGAATCTTTGTAGGGCTTTACTCAAATTTGTTAGGAAACATCGAATGTGCAATAAACTATCAAAAATTCATCCATAAAGACATAGAGAAAGTCTTCAACCATGTTAGAAAACATAGACATCATGCACCTTTGGAAAGTGGCTGGAGCATTGCACAATCCAAAGGGTATACATTTAAAAGCAAAGGTACCATAAGGGAATGTAAATGTTATCTTCTCCATATTGTATGGGGATATAAAAATATGGTCATAATAATAATATCCATCTAAAATGAAATATCGTCCCTGTAATGTAAGGTGATCAAGCATCTGATCCATGAACGACATCAGAAAGTGGTATTTCAAAGTGGAAACGTTGACCTTCCTGTAATTTATGCAGATTCTCCACTCTGTAATTTTTCTCATTTGGCACTACAATCATGGCTCCATTTTTTTGGTATACACTATACTGTGATCACCCATTTGCTATTCGTAATTGGGTAGACAGTGTCAGCATCAATCTACTTAATAATTTTTTTCTTAACAACTTTTTGCACTAGTTGGTTTAGTCTTCTCTAATACTCCCTTCTAGGAACAATTCCATCTTCAAGAACTATGTGATGCAAACAATTCCTAGTGGGATACTGATAATATCTGTGACAGTCCATCCTATGGATTTTCTAAACTTTTCAAAGTCCGAACTAACATTATAACCTGTTGGTCGATACGATAGGAAGAACTGATGACCAAAAAAGTGTATCGACTCTAAGGAATGCATATTGTAAGTAGCTTGGGAGTGCTTTAAAATCCAGTAATAGAGGCTCTTCAATTGATAGCTTTTCTGGTGGTGTTGGCCAATTCTGTAGGTCTAAGTCAAGTTTTCTTGGCTCATATAAATAAGAACCAAATCCGGTCAACGAATTCAGTCTTTCTTCATACTCATCATGCCTTCACCATCCAAATTAATCATTACGGAAACTAACAGTTCAACAAGTAGATTTTCATCAACTTTTGGCTCTCTCACATTATCCCATTCAACCTCAATAATGGATACGACACTCTATCCCTTGGTTGATTCATAGGTTAATAGATATTGAAAGTAATTTCCTTATTATTCAGTCAAAACTTCATATCTCCTTTTTTGACATCGTCTAGAGCTCTTCTTGTTTCTATAAAAGGCCTACCCAAATTGACGGGCACTTCAAATTCACCATAATGGGTTAGTATAACAAAATCAACAAGAAATATAAGGTTATCTTCTTTTACAAGTAAGTCAAATTAGATCCCAACTGGCCTCTTAACTGATCTATCATCCATTAAAAGCCACATTGTCGTCGACGTGGGGGCTCCGAAGCCTAACTATTTTTGAATTTCCAACAACATCAAGTTATTACTGGCACCTAGATCATAACGGGCCCAAGAAAAATAGAATGTTCCAATAGTGCATGGAATTTTGAACTTTCCTGGGTCTTCTTTATTCTTCACCAAGGATCTAGATGAAATAGCACCATACTGTGAATATTATTATCAAGATAAAAACTAAATCTTCTTTTTTTATTACCAGGTCTTTCATAGATTTAGCGTATCCTGGTATTTTTTCGAGTGCCTCAACTAATAGAACATTCGCGGACAGTTATTTCAATCTAGTAATAAATTTCTGAAATCGACTATCCTTAGCTTTCTTCTTCATTATTTGTAGGAATGGGGGTGGTGGAATTGACATCTTGGTCACCTTCTCTGGTTCCTTTTTACTTCCTTCACTAACAGGTTTACTCTCATCCTATAGTTCATTCATATTTATGTTAAGAATATCTGGTTTGGTGGTTGAATTCTCAACTTCCTATGTTTTCTATATGGATGGCTTTGAGTCAGAAAATATCATGTCTCTTCTTGTGGTAATCACCATATAATGACCATGTTTCTTTGGATGGTACGCTGTATCACTTGGAAATGTTCATTCCGTTTGCTAATTCAAAGAAGTAGATATTTGTCCCCTCTGAAACTTCAACTACTTTACTGATGTGGAATGTGAGTCGACCATCTAATAAACATTAGATATTTTCATATTCATCGCCTTTAATATTTCATCAAATGACTCTACCTTTTAAAGCACTTTAGCTAATATCTCTTCCATTTTCAAAGTACTGCCCTCTCTCTTATGATTCCCTGGTAGGAAATATACACCACTCCTATCTTTCTTCTATATATCCTTATTAATCCAACTTTTTTTCTCCCTATCCGAATAATATCTCTTTTTATTTAAGTATTCCTTATTCATGTTACAACCTTGGGTTCCCTAATGGAACCTCCTAATTTTGCAGAAACTTTGCTTCCTCCTCAGAGTCTGGTTCATTGTCTTCATATCTTCCTTTACCATAAGAAGCAACAACTTTCACTTTATAATAATCTCCGCCTAATAGTTTCTTGGACATAAGAATTATTTGATATTTTTGGTGGGTCGTATCCTGAGCCTTTTCTTCTTCTCTTCAGTGTTGCTCAATTGACATTGTTTCCATATTGCACTACCAGACACTTCAAGTTCTCAAGTATGCCACCCATGGTTATTTTTGGTCAGTTAATCAAGTGCCTGTGACACTTGGGCACATGATCTTGACATGTAAGATCCTCCATTGATCTTATCTGATGATAACTTTGAGGGTACATTCAGAGATCTGTAGAATATCTCTTTAAGATAGTGATTTCCCAACCTATTAGTTGGATATTGCTTGATATTCTTGTTAAATATGAACCATACCTCATGTAGAGCTTCATCATTATTTTTCTTAGAGTTGGTTATTTCGTCTCAAAGCACTAGCATTTTTTAGGGAGGAAAGAATCTTTATAGGAAAGCCTCTTTCATCTTATCCAAGATAGATATCGAGTCCAGTAGTAGGTCATCCAACCACATAGTGGCTCTCCACATAATGAAAAAAGGAATACCACAATCATATAGCATTCTAACTCACTCTCAATAGGTTGTAAGACTTTCATATAGTACAAAAGTTCTTCAAGGGAAGGTTGGGGAAGTCACCTGCTACTTTTTTAAATATCCCCTTCATTGTTAAGAGATGGATCATAGTGCTGGTGATATTAAACTTGCTTCTTGGTGCTAGAGGAGGTAGAATAATCGCTCCTATCACATCGGCTCCATCTAAGTCTGCATCATCATCATCGTCATACACCTCATTATTCCTCACAGGTTGAGATTGAGGAGGTGCAACTGGATTTTTCCTCTGGATGGATCATTTCGAGGCAACTCTTTAGGATTGTGTAACGGTGCATCATCTTGTCTATTCATACTTATCACTATTCTAGTAATCTTTGGATTGGATGGAAATAATAGTACACTCAATCTTTGGGTATTTGGCATAAACTACCAATCACCCTGTAATAGACCAAAAACAACAACTAAAAGTAAAAAACTAGAAATACGACTAAATGATAAATAGTCATACTTGACCTAACGGACAATTGTATTCCCCGGCAACAGTACCAAAATTTTCTACATCCAAATTAACCTCTAAAAGAAGCATAAATGGTCATTGTCAAATATAGAACCCAACAAGGTTAGGATCGATTCCTATTAGGAACATAGTCTCAAATTCAAGTCCAATGAAGATATTTAATCAAGTAGTCAATTATTACTAAAAGACATAAAAGTAAAAAAAGGGGTTTGTTTGTTTAAAATAGTAATAGATTGCATTTATGTTTAGAGATCAATTCATGTACTTTGTAATGTATTTAAAACAATGAGAAAAACCTAGGATTATGTTCACCATGGTATCAACAAATCATTGTATAATGAACATTAATGGTCTTGCAATCTTTTATAAATGTATAGTTATCACTAGAGGTGTGTATATTTAAGTGTTTTTCAACCTATTCCTATATAATCCTCTTTTACACCTTGTCAGGCTATCAAAAAGTGTGATATTTTGATACTGATAACTTCAAGATAATTATTCTAGTTACAACGGGAATCATTAGGCGTGGGTTAATGCCCCGAGTTTCTTGTCATAATCTCAACTCTTAGGTTTAATCATATTGCTCATACTAACTAAACCTATGCAACTACCAAAAATCAATTAACTTATACAGATAATTTGTTAATACCCTTATCAAGATTCAAGAACCATGTTATATTCATAACCCTAGATGTGTTTCACCCATGTATCCCACAATCCTTAAATTGGTGGTTTAGCCATTCATAATTGAAATTACATAATAATAAAAAGAGTATTCAATAAACATTATACCAATATAAAATACTCTTCTAAACTAATGATATATTATAATCAATGACCGACAAAACTCTCACACTTGGTATTTTATAGTAGAGAGAATTGAGAGTACAAATATCTCTCAAGAATAATAGTCAAATATGTTCAATAATAAATAATAAATAATAACAATCAAAAAAACCTAAATACAACTATTTGTAGTACATGGGTATAAGTTTATTATTTGAAACTTAGAAATAATTTCCGCTCAGGTTTACGCGGCTCGTTGGATGAAGTATCCAAGGTCAGACGGTACGCCTATCCTTCCATTCGTTGCAGCTCTTAAATAGTAAACTTTATCTCAGGTTGTACCATGTTGGACGAGCTATCCAAGGTTGGTTAGTTTGTACTTTCTTTAGTCTATTCCTTCCTTATATTCATTATGTTTTGGACGGTAGCTTTGGAAGATTTGTCAAAGAGTAGATGAACCATATATTTTCTAGATGAAAGTAGCCTTCTTAAACAGT
>JBDJHY010283533.1:0-12339 GCA_039654485.1 Withania somnifera
CTTTTGCATCGTCAGTTGGCAACGCCACAACTTCTACCTATTTCGACACATAATCCATGGCTACTATAATATACTTATTCCCATGATAAGGAGGAAAAGGACCAATGAAATCAATTCCCCATACATCAAACAATTCAACCTCAAAGATGTTTTGCAACAGTATCTCATGCCGTTTAAAAATTGACCCCATTCATTGCATCTGTGTACAAACTCTACCGCATCTTTAAATAGAGTCGGCCAAAAGAAACCTGCTTGTATCACTTTGTGGGCCGTTCTTTCTCCACCATGATTCCCTCCATACAACAAAGCATGACATTTAACCAAGATGTCCTGTATCTCTCCTTCAGGCACACATCTCTGAACAAGTTTGTCTAGACCTTATCTATATAAAAATGGCTCGTCCCAAAGTAATATTTGCAGTGATGTCTCAACTGCTTCCTCTGATGGTTGGAGATGTCAGGCAGGAACATGCCACTAACCAATATGTTGACTATATCCGCATACCATGGTACTTGTTAGCTGGACAATAGTAATAACAACTCATCCGGGAACTCCTCCCAAATATGCTCCTGCTTCCCTATGTGATCATGATTTTCTAACCTGGATAAATTATCAGCGACCTGATTTTCACACCCTTTTCTATCCTTAATTTTCAGATCAAACTCTTGCAAAAGAATAATCCACTGAATCAGTCTCGACTTTTCTTTCTTTTTATTGAAAAAGTAACGAATGGATGCATGGTTGGTGTATATGATAACTTTAGTACCTACTAGGTAGGCCATAAATTTATCAAAAGCATACACCACTGCTAACATTTCTTTTTCCATCACAGTGTAGTTCGATTACGCGCTGTCTAAGATCTTGTTTGCATAATAAATAGCTCTGAAAATTTTCTCTTTGTGCTGGCCCAATACATCTCCCACGGCTATGTCGTTAGCATCGCACATCAACTTAAAGGGAAAATCCCTGTCTGGTGCAATTAAGATAGGGGCTTCTGTCAAATTCTTCTTCAATCTATTGAACACTTGCAAACATTCCGTTGAGATCTCAAAAGTACATTCTTTTTCTAACAACCTGCATAAAGGCCTAGATATTTTTACAAATTCTCGAATAAATCTTCTGTAGAAACCAGCATGCCCCAAGAAACTCCGCACTCCCCGGACTGTGGTGGGAGGTGGTAAATTGGAAATAACTTCCATTTTTGCTCGATCTACCTCCAAACCAGATTTGGACACCTTGTGTCCCAAAACAATTCCTTCTGTTACCAAGAAGTGACACTTCTCCCAATTCAACACCAAGTGCGTCTCCTCACATCGTTGCAAAACCCGATCTAAATTTTTCAAGCATCTTTCTTATGATAACTCATAAATCAATATTTTTTAACACTTCAATTCTCTTATCGAGTTTCAAGAGTTAATTTATACTTTCAAAGTATCATTACTTCTCCTCAAAGTAGGAAAAATTAGCCACAAATAATTAATTTAGATATGTTTCACGTTCATACTCAAAATCATGTAACAAGTCAAGTAGTTATACGCTTCAATGTTTAATTCAAGTTTAAGAGTATACCTTGAAAACAATAATCAATTCATAGCTCAAGCTTCTTTCTTTCTTTTACTTCAATTACAAAAACATGCTAACTTATAAGGACTTCTCAATTAAATTAGCATCATGTAAACATTACAATAATGATTGAAAGCATCAATTAATCATGTAAAGTTCATAATAAAATAATCATCTAGAAATTCATAATTCTAACTCAATATATCAAGTAAATTATCACTGCAATATTTCATAGTTTATAGGACTTATCGAGAACCCTAGCATGCTACTATATCTTTAAAACCTTATTTATAAAAGGATTTTGGGGAAAAAGGATGAAAGGATATCCTTGTTAAAACTACACATACCTGATTTGGAGAGTTTCTATGGAGGAATTTGATGAAGAAAAGGTTGCACCAAGATCCTTTGATGAAAAACCTACGCCTTGTTCTTGAGAGAAACTTTAGAAGAATCTTGCTCTTGATTTTGATTATGAATAATGAATGAAAGAATAGGGATTGGGTATTTATATTAACCTATTTTTATCCTAAAAAGACATGGGTTTGGGTCAAAAAGAGGTGGGGAATTACAAATTAGTCCTTGTAAAATCAGGCTGAAAATCACTTCTCAGGGGTTCACGAGAGGTCGCATGAGTCCTAGGTAGGTACCATGACTCGTGGACCCATTCATGGAATAAAGAGGTGAATTTTAAACATAATAATTTGTTTCCATGAGCCAAGGTATGAGTCGTGGCTTGGGGGTATGACTCATACCCCAACTCGTAGGTACCTGGATAGAAGTTTTTTCCCTGCAGTACAGTCTTTAGTGAAATGCCCATATTATTTTACTCCAATCTCCAAATGGCACATAGTTTGTTGAGTTAGAACTTAGACTCAAATACCTTTTTGTATATAGTTCATGGATCACATAAATCATTATATATCAAATATATGTCCTTTTAAAGTTTACTGAAGTATGAAGTAATATCAAACTAAGCAAATTTGAAAGGGTGTTGAACTCAATTTTTTATGAGTTATTTATGACCTTAAATCACTTAAAAAACTCATACGACAATTATTTTAGGATTTTATCACTAAGGAACAAGATTCAAGGTGTTACAGGTTTAACCCGATAAGTCAAGCAGTTATTCTGGGAACTTGAGATAATTGTTGAAGCAATTGGACAATGGGAACAAGTGAACAAAGAAAATAAAAAGGTGACTGAGGTACTTGAAGAAATAAGTATCGTGAAAGGAGATAAATCAAAAACCTTAGAAGATCTCATGGACAAAATGAGTGGTTTAATGCTAAGGATAAAACCTTTTTTCCTTCAAGGTTCATGCCAGGAGAAGGATATATAGTGCTTAAGGAAAATTATAGAAATATCTTATGGTACCTTGTGGTTGTGGAAATATCGACCATCTATTAGAGGATTTAGTGAATTAGAGTCTTGTACCCAATCAAGACTAAAGGAACCGAAGCCCAATCCACCAAACGAGCATAAGAAGTATGTTTATTATCCAAGGAAGAAATGCCACAACACTAACGAGTGTACCACATTAAGATATGAGATCCATACATGATCAATAGTGGAGAAATTTCTCACTTGTAAGGAGAACATACGATGTTGGTCTATGATAGAGTTAGGTTAGGAGTCTATCACTAAAGAAGTTTTAGCTTGGCGCTTAGAGTTCACTACTTTTAAAAACAATATGAAAGCATCTATTTCAAACTTATTGAAGCTAAAATCTTTTATCCCTTAGAAAGAAAGGAAAAAAGAGGACTCTCAAAGTGGAATGAGAAAGACGACATTTGTCTTTATCATGATGGAATGAAAGGACACAGTCTTAAGAAGTGTCGTGCCTTCTTCTTCGATTTAGTATATCTCATCAGAATTGGAATGATAATATTGAAGCTCGAGAATGATTATCCTTAATAAGGAAAAATCTATGTTAGAGCACCTTCCACTATCCAAATGAAGTTTACTTTTTCATGTCTTTATGTTTTCATGTTTTCTGTTGTAGATGAAAGATAGTGGTCAAAATAAAATAAAAATTATCCTTTACCTATTCAAACTATTTAGGCGTGACTTCTCCCTCATTAGATATGTAGGCATCCTTCTCGCATGACCCATATTACAGAAATTTAATTTTTTCAATCAGACAAAGCTGTAAGAAAACTCAGCAATTAGCAAATCAACTATCTTATCAAGATCACTTGTCCAAAATCAATGGTAAAAGTTCTAACCATTAAAATCATTCAAACCAATGCTTACTTATGGATCAATTTTCCTTTGAGGAGGACAACTTTTATGTGTTTATTTCCTGTTTGATATTTTGCATTGTGTGCTTTTAGCAAGAATTTAACATGTTCTTCTTTTAAGTTATTTTTATGCAATAGGTATTAGAAATTGATCTGTGTCAAAAACCGGTCGATCATTCATACATTACCAGATTGAAAGCTCATAAAAAACCCTCTCTGGATTATTTTTCATTGATTGAGAAGGGAATAATGGCTGATATTGGTGATGATAATGATTTGACTGAAATTGTCATAAAAATGATATTACAATTGAAAAATGTAAAATAGTTGTTAAGTTCGCAAAGAAATTAGAGAATTTTGAGATGCAGGTGTAAAGAACTAAGGATTTGGATGTTGCCACTAATGTTTCGATCCTGGGAATCATAAGCCTTTGCCCTACTCTCAATAGCCCCAGTACTGAAGGCCACCAAAATAACATCTCCAACAATCTACTACATATTGGATCATCCTATCAATATTCCCATACACAACACACCAATTTAGAAAATAAACAAAGCATTTATTACTCTCAAAACCCTCCACCAAGTTGTCAAAATATCCCTCCAAATACCTTTGATTCCCAAAATGCCCCTTTCACGTTCAATACAAATGAAAACACTCCCTAAAATTCCCTTCCTACATATTCTAACTCCACTCTAAATGTGCAAAACCCATTATATACCCAAACTACGCCACCTGTCTCTTTTCATGTTACAACTATACCCGAACCCTACCCTGCTTTTCAAAATCCTAAAAATGATTGTTGCAAGGAGAGGGAAAATGAATGGAATACCATAGAGGGCTATTATGATAAGGATATATTAATAATAAAAGAGGATATTTCTAGGATCAAAGAGTCACGAAATTCACCAAATAAGATAGGATTCAGATATGATGAGTTATGCATTCATTCAGGGCTAGATTTACCTGAAGGATTCAAGAACTCAAAATTTGAAACATTCAATGATAAATGAAATCCCACCACTCATTTAAGGATTTATCATGACCATATGGTGGTATTAGGGAAAATAAAGAATTATTAATGATGTTATTCAGCCGAAACCTGAGTAGAGAGACACTGCAATGGTTCACTTCACAAGATTTAATGAGGAGGTCGTATGTAGTTCTTTAGCCAAAGATTTTTCTGACAGGTTTGCCTATAATATGGAGGTTGTACCAGATAGGTATTCCTTGGACTGTATTCAACAAAATTCCAGTGAATGCCTCTGTGATTATGCTTATCGACCGAGAAAAGAGGAAATAAGGGTCTGACCTTCTATGTCAGAAGAATAAATTTTCGCCATATTTAAGTGTTCCCAAGATACATAACTCTATGAAAAAAGAATATCAACAGTTCATGCTAAGTTCACTATCTTAAAGTTGAAGACGACCTTAAAAATGGAAAGATTGGTAAGGTTTTGACACTAACCAGATTTGCAAGATTCTTGATAAAGAAGAGAGATGATGTATCTTATGTGTCATCTTCAGTAACAAAGTCAAAGAAGATGGACGGAGGCAATCCCAAAAAAATTCTCCACTCAAAACCTAAGCTTCGCAAAATCCTTACCCCATTTTTTATGTCTAGCCCAACTATTCTAATTCATCCACAAATTGTCAAGTTCATCTCCAAAATTACCAAAAATCCCAACCCAATCACCAAGATACTCCTCAAAACTTTCAAGCCAATGTCCAAATTGCTAATCCCTAAAATTATCAACAAGTACCTCTGCCCAAAAAAAGTAACTATAATCTCCCTCATCAATCTATGAAAAAAACCTCTCAGAATATTTACTCCTCTATATGAAAGCAAAAGACAACTTTAGAGAGGTTAAAAATAGCTAGCCTAATTCAAATATACGATCCAAAAGTTATCAATGTCAAATCAAAGTTGTATAGCCCTGACCATCATTGTGCTTATATTCAGGAGGTAGGGCAATCCACTAAGGACTGTATCAATTTAAAGCACAAGATTCAATATTTGATTGACCAAAGGTCATCACCCTTTAGACCAATGCACCAAATTTAACTAGCAATCTATTGTCGAATAATAGGGCTATAGTCAACATGATCGACACCGATATAGAATGGCTTGTTAATAAGACTTTGATACAATTGCCAACTATTAAAGATGAAGAGAAGTTCAATAAAAAGAAGGTTGATCAAGGGTTGGGGAATTCAATATCTCGCTCGTATCAGTATTTTCCCATATGCATTCAATCTATGAGCAATGGTCTTTGGAAGGAATTGATTCTTTGTTCAAAAAATCTGATGTTGTTCTAAAAGAAGTCACCAAAGTAGTAGGAATTCACAAGGAAAAACCCAAAGAACAAGTGCACAATTGGACCTCTACTTCACCTATGACTTCCTAGTCACTTGGGTAGACAAGAAAAGAATTTATCCCTCCTAAAAAATCAGTTTTGATCCGGATTAGGACCGCGACCCACCACTTATGTTTTAAAATTCCTCTCTGAAAGGTTTTGTTTTCCAAAAGGCATGGGTTGTACTTATGTGAGACAAGAGCCAAAATTTATTGTTGCTTTTGAATTTAATGAATGTATCCCCTATTGAAAACTAATTGTACATATTATATTTTTTGTCAATTCGTGATTTTAGTAAGAAATTATTAAAACTTGCCAATGTCATGTCATATTAAGTACCAAATGAATCAACTGAGGATGAAGAAAAACTTAAAATGTATGATGAAGAGACCATGATTCCTAAATGATTAGAAGAGATTCGAAATAATTGGAGAAATAAGAAAAGCCTAATCTTGAAAAACTAAAATGGCTAATTTGGGGGACAACTACCAAGTTAACGAGACTAGAATCAATGGACATTTGACGGAAGATCCAAAAGGAGAATGCATCCATTTTTCCAAGAAATATGTCAATATATCTTCCAGGTCATATGATGACGTACAAAGATTAAGCACAAATATTATTTGTGGGGAGGACATTGTCATTAAGTACCATGAGTGTTTGTTTCGGGAATGGAAAAAGCCTTTTTCTATTTACAAAGTTTAAGAGGAGATTATTCAAACCTATCAAAAGCGGATGAGAAAGAATGATCAAAGTCAATGAACTTAGATATCGTCATGAGATGCTATGTCTAGGTTTATGATTCATATTTTTCATGTATTTGTATTTTTCTTTTTTATCTTTCTCAATGTAATAAACTTTGGTGATTTAGTTATTCCCCATCCTCTTGTACTAAACTATGTTTGACCTGAATTCCCAAGAATAGGATATGTAGGTGGCCTATGTCGGCTTTGGTCATCCCTTTGATTTCTTTTATTTTTTCCTAAGTTGTACGAACTATGTTTGTCCTATTTTTTCCTCGAAGGGATATGTAAGAGCAATAATGGTTCAGTCATAAACCCCAACAATGGAACTGGGGAAGAAATTCTTAGAGGAACTCAAAAATTCTTCACAAAGACACTATTTGCAAACAAAATAAGGTTTAAGAATGACTCAAGATTGAAACTGGGGTAGAATTTTCAATAATCTTTCTAAAAAATTCTATGAAGGAGCAGAATCTTCTATCAATGGTCGGGGACTTATTCAAAGTATTTAACTGGGGAAGAAATTTTGAGGAAGGCCTAAAAATTTCTATCTATGTTACCGAAGTTCAGAGAAAACTTTAAAAGTATCTAGTTTTGACGAACTCCCCAAGGAGTTACTTTATAATTCTTGGTTACAAATCTGAGAGATTCCAATATTCACTAGGGAATCATCAAATGTCTCGAACCGAGACATACACATGACATGATTAATAACAGTGCCACATATATCCATTTGTTAAAACTTATTTTCTTGGAAAGTTTAACTAAATATTTTCGATTAAAAGCTATTTTTTTCTTAGCTAAAATGACTTGAAGCATCGACAAATCATTTAAATAAAGAAGCATATAAATATAGCAAGGCGATGTAGACAATTATATGAAGATAACATAGATTGTTTCACAAAAGCTAATGATCTTTCTGTGGGTGCAGGTCCCTCATGAAGATGATCCTTAAAGATGGACAAAAGAACTATTTCACTTTGAATATACCTTTAATGGAATATAACAAAGGAAGGCTAAATAAATTGAAGTGGGAGAGTTTTTAAGAACGAACTACTTCTTTAGATATAGGAAATCATTAAGAACTTTAGAGATGTAGGGTGCACGATGATGCTCTTTTAAAATTCCATCAAGTTATGAAAAGCCTATGATGATCAAAAGCAACACATAATTCGTACAAATTCAAATCATCAAGTCAATGAATAATTATCGAGATCTCCATAAATGGAGAAAATAATCTTCAGCAAATCACAAAGGTGGTATCGTAATGATTTTCCCAAAATAAGATCGGTATATTGCTCATGCATTAGGGAATATTCATTCATACATTTATTTGAAAAAGAAAATAAAGTATTGAACATGAAATTTCCTCTGTGTTCCATGGGAATATTTCTAAGTTCTTTCTCAATTCTTGACTTTAGTCGTTAGAAAAATGCGAAATTGTGTCTACTAATAATTTACTTTAAGTACAGGAAAGGAATCTATATGATAAAAACTCAGTTGCTATTTAAAGTAACTGGCATTCCCTCTGATGATCAACACTTGTCCTTCCACTGGACTAGCACATCCCTCCGACGGTTCAACACTTGTTCCTTCTATTGGACTAGCATATCCCTTCGATGGATCAACACTTGTCCTTCCACTGGACTAACA
This sequence comes from Withania somnifera, assembly GCA_039654485.1. NCBI lineage: Eukaryota > Viridiplantae > Streptophyta > Magnoliopsida > Solanales > Solanaceae > Withania > Withania somnifera. The sequence continues at coordinate 8,557 of JBDJHY010283533.1, forward strand.
CATCCCTCTGATGGATAAACGTTTGTCCTTTTACTAGACCCATACATACTATCGATGGATTAACCCTCATCCCTCTATCGTACCAATAAATATCTAACTAATAATCCCTCTGTCAGATTAATAGATATTTTTCCAAAGGATATTCCATCATCCCTCTGACAGACCTGAAGATATCATGACATTAGGCACCAATGGTTATATGAGTATCTATTCATCCCTCCGCCAGACTAATAAAGATCTTGTCAAGAGATATTCAACCATCCCCATGACAGACTTGTAAATATCTTGATATTTGAGATCCAGCCGTCCATTTATCAGATGCACTAATATCTTAATCAGTGGCCCTTTCGACGAACCCAAATATATCACAATCAAAAAAGCATAAGTTGTCCTTCCAAAGGACCTACTCATATCCTAATGATCGATCTTTATTCATCCTATCAAAGGAAATGTATTTATATTTTTTTAACCTGTTTATATCCTATCGACGGATCTCTATTCGTCCTATTGATGGGCATGCATTTATTTTTTCCAACCTTATTATATTCTATTGATGGATCTTTATTTATCTTGTCAGTAGATATGCATTTATTTTTCCAATCTATTTATATCCTATCAATGGATTCTTATTCTCCTATTGATGGATATGTATTTATTTTGCCAATCTATTTACATCCTATCGATGGATCTTTATTCATCCTATCGATGGACCAAAATCAATTTTGCCTACCTATTTACATCCTAGTGATGGATATTTATTCATCCTATAGACTAGCAAGTATTTTTTTCCCAACATATTTATATCCTATCAATGGATCCTTATTCGTCCTACTAATAGACAGTCATTTATTTTGCAAACAATCTATATTTTTTCTTCCTGATAATGGATAGTCATCCTTATGACACACAATTATTTTATATACTATTAATGGGTCTAGTCATTCCTCCAACGGATTGAGTCATATCCTATCAATGAATCCCAATATCCCCCCGTAGACTTAATTACCTCAAAAGTCATAAGTTGAGGCATCATCCATTATATCATTGTTATTAGTTGAAACAACCACTGAAGATGAAAGACGTGTGATCCTAAGGTTATATATAAGTCACAGCTATTTCTAGAACTGGATAATACATTAGATTACCTGGAAATTGGGATCCTAGAGGTCATCTATAAGACACAATGATTTTGAACTCGGATAACGTGCTAGATTATCCAAAGTAAATAGTTTAAAGGTCTTTTATAAGTCACAATGCTTCTGAAGAAAGTTTTCAGTTCAAAGTTCATATGTAAGCCACGATGAACTTTTAAATTGAATGATGCACTGGAATTCATACTTGTAAGTTTGCAATTGCAACCATAGTTAGATATATGCAAGATGGTTTGATATCTTACAACATAAAGATATACATAAGCCACAATTGTATTCAAGTTCGGAAGAGGTGAAAGATTCATCCATAAACTAAAAACACGAGGACATCTATAAGCCATGATTGTATCCAAAGTTGGATGTGTGCAAGATTGCTTATAGGATGAAAAATTTAAAGGTGTCTGTAAGCCGCAATTGTATCCAAAGTTAGACGAAGTGCAAGATCTACCTAAATATTTATGCACAATGGTCACAAAGGCCACCCTATCAGGCGTCTACAACGTTCGTGATCTATATTGTTGGAAATAAGAACAGGAGCAAAAAAGGATGACACATTTTCAAGAACCAAAGCACGTGGAGGTGAAGATAACTCCAAAATTGATGCAGAACAACATGGAACTTCATCAAAACTTCGAGAAAAGGGTCATATTGATCCATGGAAATTCTAAAAGAGGAAAAAACCTGCAAACGTTGTAAAGGACCCTACCACTCTATTTTGAATTGGTTTACTACTAAAAATCTTTTTCAATTTTGTCAAGAGGTCCAATGCATTCTTTTTTCGAAAAGGGTACTTTATTATTCATTATTTACTTTTAATACACATCAAGTGGGTGGAGACTAGTGTGTAAGCATTTACTTTTCAAGACATGGCAAGTCAGTAGAGACTAGCGTGCAATATTTATTTTCAAGGCATTGCAAGTTGATGGAGACTAGCATGCACTGTTTAATTCTAAAAAACAACAAAATGGTGGAGTATATCAAGGAAAATATACGCGTACTTTATTCCCTAGGACAATAATGAAGTACAAGAAAACAAAGAGTAGAAGACAAGGAAATAATGAAATCATCCTTCAAGATTTAAGTAGAAGTTATAAACCATTCCTTCTTGGTGAATTATTTTGCTACTGGTAATCCTGTCTTGATCTTTTTGAGAGCATCCACGAGGATGAAAGTATCAAAATAGAACCACATGATCAAAATACTCCAGATCAGACACAACACAACACAATATGAAACCTTTTCTTAGTAGAAAACTGGGACATAGTCCGAAGAGGAATATCAAACTCTTTGGCCAAGAATTGAGGATTTGTTTTCACCTTTATATAACCGCACCTCTATCAGAAGTCATGTGGGTTGTCTTTCTAGTTTTTACTTCACATCCAAATTAATTTCTTAACTCATAGTGGAAGAAAATTTTCTTTCTTTCAAATCTGGGTGATGATAGCTAGATATATGAAAAATTATATCCATGTAACTCTTATTTATGGATGTGAAGAGCTCCATATTTATAGTTAAGAGGTTGCAGTCCTCTTTTCTCAAGCTCAATTCATATGTCACTCATCTTATGCTGAAGTTCATCTTACCATAAGAAGACAGTATTTCTACTGATTGAGTCAAACAACAAGCTACCTGATTCGCTAGTCTTGGGATATATAGGATGAGCTCCATGTGAAAGCTCGGTTGCATTCCAAATCCCCTCCAATTCCCTATATCTCATCTTTACCAAAGTTTGAAATTGAAATCTTGGAGAATTTTTGATATCGTGCTAACAATGTAGTGCATTAAACTACAAGTTGCCTGAATTCATACGTAACCTAAGATATGTAGGAAACCCGCTCCAGGGTACGAATAATTCTTAAGATCCACACAATAACCACTTCTTTCAAGAGATGAATCGAGCGGTCGGTCAAAGTTGAGTTTATTAAGACCGGCTTACCCCTGGTCTCTTCCCTCAACCATGGATAAAATGAAGGGTAGATGTTGACACTTAAGTTTTTACCCTCCTTTACTTGTTAACTAACAAGTTTGTGTTTTGGAATAACCTGATATTATTTAATTGGATAATTTTCAAGAATGTTTTATTAACCAATATCATTATATCCCAAGAATATTTTTTCAAATATCCTATAAGTACTTATTTGTATTCAAAGTTGGCTTATGGTAATACTTGTCTATATACAACTTATATGAATGTAAACATCTATATACAACATATCTACAAGAGTATATATGGTGTATATATTTTTATAAAAAATCATCATGATCTCCTAAATTATTTCATACGTAGATTGGTGTGATGTATATACAATGTATATGCATGAATTTTACCTTTATAAGTCATGAAATAGAACCTATAGGTTTATATATAGGATATATGTCAATATATATACATATGTATTTAATAAACTTTTTATATATAATTAATAAAGTATTGATCCCCGGTTTATCATCTTTACATGCTTATTAATTAACATTTTCAGACTAGCCCAAAACTTGCCTTGTTTATCCCATCCCAATATCCAAAATATTATAAACCAGCCCAACCTTAATTCAACAGACCCGACTCATACCCCTTATACTCCTTCTTCTTCTTTCCAATAACACATATCACAAACGACCCTTTTATGCTCTG
>JBDJHY010283534.1:0-10170 GCA_039654485.1 Withania somnifera
AGGATGCAAGACACTACATATTAATGATAAATGACCTTAAGGGTCATTACAAAATGGATGCCAACGGGTGAGCTTAACTACTTGTAATTATTTATTAATTTACTTTCTGCCTTTTATTAATGATTTTTGGTTGGTGATACCTATATTTTTGTAGATTTGTAGATGCGGTTCATATGTGGGTTTTATTCGATTATTCTTCTTCCCTTCTTTCTTTACTGAGGTTATCAGTACACTACGTTACTTATTCCCTTTTATTATCTACATCTAGGACTCAGGTACACTTTCATTCTTTATCTGAGTTCTTCCCTTTCTGTTATTAGCTAGCTTTATTATTTTTTCATTATTGTCTCTATTTATCTATAGCTAGCACTACTTGCATATACTTGGATTCTGACTTCCATGACTTGTTTCTTCATTATCTATTATTTACTTCTCTTATTATTATATGAGCCCTATCTACTGGGTATCCATTGGTTTTAGTACTCATACTACACTTTTGTATCTTCCTGGTGCAAATTCGAGTACAAGTGTTTTTCGATGACTCCAGATTGTGCTGATATTTTGTTGCTGAGGTAGATGATCGCTCTTGGTGTTTGAAGCTTCTCTTTTACATTTCTTATTGTGTACTTATGTTGTTGTATCCTAAAATTGATTATGTACTTTCTCTATCAGATATTGTATCTATTCCTTTGTGGCTCATGTAATAGTTTACCAGGTTTTGGTGATTTATTTTATTATACTAGATTTCTGCATGTTCTACCCTTATTTATACTATTATATTCATTTTTATTTACTACTTTTGATTTTCGTATTGTTGGGTAGTTCTCCTATGGTGGAATTTAGGTGCCCTTATGACCTAAGAAATTAGGTCATGACAATAACAAATACATGCTCAAATAATGGCTCACTAGCCATCCCCAAATAAGATGCAAAGTAGGAATACACATACGAGTAAGTAGAACCAGGATCAAATAAGGCTGAGGCTAATATATGGCATAATTAAATCGTACCAATAATAATAGCACCTGAGGCCTCTGCCTCTGTTCTACTGGGAATAGTGTAAAATTGGCAGTGACCACTGCCTGACAGACCACTATCACAACCACTGAATCTATCTTGGTGAACCCTACCACAAGTACCTCGACCTTGGTCCCCATCTCTAGCTAGGACAGTCTTTACCATAATTCCCATAATCCCATACTTGAAGCATGGCCCTAGAACCATACTCTGAGGGGATCCATTAGAAGATCCATAAGGGAAACGACAGCTTTAATACTTAGAACCTCTTGATAATGCCCTAAAAATAGAGCACTGAAATCCTTCTGGACTGGATCAGAGGTTGAAAGTGATGCCTGCACTGGCCTACTAGACTGTCCCTACTAAAATTGCTATTGGTAACCACGACCCAGAACAGAACCTATTATAACTACCTTACAACCTAGGTCTCTTATCACTTCCTTGGAGAAACTTATGAAAAATATACTCCATAGTAAGATTATTGTCCACAACCATTTGAGAACAATGACCATCTGACACTAACAATGAAACATCCTCCCTTAGTCTGTCCCGCAACCCATAAGCAAATCAATGGAATTACTCCTACTCAATAGGCATAAGCATAATTCTATATATACGAGTGATATAATAAGGACTTATACTCTGCAACTAACATAGAGCCTTGCTCGAGAAGCCTAAGCTCCTATATCAAGAAATCCCTTTTAGCTTGGGACACAAAAATTGGCATGAAGATCTCATAAATACTAATCAAGTCATCTGAGGTGAACCAACTATCCTACAAGTGATTCGCTCTCTCAACCATTGCTTTGCTGTATCTCGTATCTGAAATGTTGTATATCTAACCCTGTGTAACTTTAATACACCGAGTCTCCACAACATCTCTTCACACTCAACAATAGCTTATGGTCATTCTCTTGAGGGGTGCCCGCAAACCTCAGCAAATCAAGGCGACAAAATCTGGTCAAGAACTTCTACTCCCGAGGTTATCATAGATGACTGAGGTGATGCTGACTTGGAAATTGCTCGTATAGGAAACACCTAGAAAGGAAGGGAAACCATTTCTACTAGAGCTAGAAAAAAAGCCGTAGGAGCAGGCTGTGCTCCGAAACTAAATGGCCCTAAGGATGTCCCATGGGAGGACGTCTAGGCCCCATTCAATGGCAGATCCCTGAATGCAATCAATAGCTACATAATAAATCCTTGATATCTGGGGTGGACACTGGTGTTGGAGATGCTATGCTAAGGATATCCCTAGGCCACAGGATGTTGAGGAGGATAAAACTCGACTAACTGTTGTTAAGGAATCGGTTCTGTCTCTATAACTGGCTTAGTAGTCCTAGTGGGTACCGTAGTATGCCCTGTACTGAAGGTTGAGCCTCTAGGTCGAAGGGCTCTCCTTTTATTATAGTTGTTAATCACGTGCATGCCATTCACAGAAGAGTGAAGGTAAACAAATGAGATTTCGAGGAAACCATCTAGGATGAAAGCATGATATAGGATCAGAAAAAAGGAATTCTATTCCTATATGTACACTTTATCCTACTAAAGATAGGATACAACTTTCCACACCGATTCACAGGACTCTACAAGATATTGGATCTGTAACACTGACACAAATAAAAACCTAGGATCTGAAACCAAGCTGTCACAACCTAATTTCTCAGATTATATTAGCACCTACAACCCTCTTATAGGTGAACCAATCCCCGTAGCCCAAACAAGTAACGGGTCACTAGATGCAAACAATGCTACGTACAAGTAAAAAAAAGTAAAAAATACTAAGCTAAAAGTGAAATAGAAGACAGAACAGGATAATACAAATAGAACCTCCCTCCATAGACCTAGTATTAGTATATACAAGGCTTGCTAAAAGGATAGAGTACAAGATAAATGTATATACATTTGATACGTATCTTAAACACAAAAGACACAAAATAATAGCTAATGAGTATAGGATGGACATCCAAATCTCACCCAGTATCTCCAAAAGTCCACAAAAATAATGCATAAATTGATAAAGTCAACAACGGGTGCTAGTACTTGGATCTACATAAGGGAGACACAAGTGTAGTATGAGTATAATTTGTCAAAGCAAAAGGTAGCCAGTAGGATTTGAGTGCCAACCAGGTATATAAAAAGTATAATCACAGTAAATAACAAAAAATGTAAAAAAAAAAAGCAGGACACAGAAGTAAATAAGACAGTATAGAAAGCTAGATAAACAGAAAGATGTAAGAAAATAGATAGTAAGGCTAATAACACTAGCAATTCACTAAGAAAGAACTCAGGTAAGGAAAATAGGACATACCCCGGATCCTCACAGGAGTACAATAGTAATAAATAAAAAGTAAGACAAGACAGATACCAAGGAAATATAAGAGGGAGCGAATGGTGTACCCGTAACCTAAAGGATATAGAGGGGAAGTATAATAAGTAAGAAAAACACACCAATAGCTCACATGTTTCAAATGAACAACAAGTAGAATCTCCAACTAAAACTAACAATATATAAGTAGTAAAAGAAGATGAAACTCCTCCAAACTCCATATAAATGAAGGAGTACAAACAAGTCACACTCACCCATCCGACATCCCATACTAATAGAGAATTCATACAAGAAACATGTGCAGTAAAGTAACACATAAATGATGATGTAATATTCCTTATATATGCTCCTTATTCGATAACCGCAGGCTCAGTAGGCAAGAACCATGAAAGGTCTTAACCCCGTATATCCCTACTATGAGTTATACCCCTCCTCAAGTCGTATGTAGCCCAGACGAAGGGTCCATAGAGGTGTTCTAATCATGTACAAATCTTAAACATCTCACTATATCTCATGTCTAAGTATCAAAGTGTCATAATATAACTGTATCACTATATCATAATGTCTTGGCATCTCAGTTTCACAAGTCTCAGTAGTTAGGATGAGTGTCTCAACTCAACAAATGTGATATAGTATAAAAAAGTTGTACTAAATGCCGAAGCTCAGTTGAAATCAAGTGCCAATAATATTAGTAGGTGATAGTACCCGCTGCTAAGGTAGAAAACCTGGTCCAAAATATGTAGAAAAGGAATTGCCGGATGCTGGAAAGACAGCAGGGTCTAAAATGAGTAGAAAACCACTTATTTTATTATTAATTATTTGAAAATCTCATTTATACCAATTTTAGTTTATTTATCCATTAACATATAAAAGTTGGCCTACCAGATCATACAGTCTCAGGAAACAATGATAATAGGCCCCAACCTCTATACAAATCTCTTAGAAATCTACAGCTCACGACACTTGTGTTGTATGAATGTATGTCACAAGTAATGCTACAACTATCCTACATTCTACACTGCGTAGTCTAAGCTACATACTAGAAGCACACAACAACCATCCCAAACCCAAGGGTACACCCAAAAATCCAACTCACGTATCAGTGTTCTACTACTTCCAGAACCACCCTACGACCATCAAAAGGCCTTAAATAGGCCATAGGTGTCACATTACATCAAGCGCAGTCAGAACAAATGAGGTGAAATAAGAGAGAATAAGTGGTCCAGGGTCATAATATTGAATTAATAAACTGAGCCCACGGATGCTATTTAGCATAATTAAACAAGTCATATTTCCAGTGTATGCCCAAGGAGCCTACATGTCATTTGGACAAAACAATGCTGCAACACACAAGAATTAACTTGAATGATGCAAAACATCTCCAAATGGCCTCGAACTAATAAATAGGAATCTACTCATCAGGATGAAGCTAACAGTATAATTTATATCAAATTTAGAGTTAGGTCAAAAATCGAGTCCAAGACGGGCCCCTAGGACATGCGATCCGGACCCACATACAAAATTACCATAGGTTCCCAACAATATCAGGAACTCGTACTCAGAAATTGTCACAATTCAGATATGAATTAGGCTTTAAACAACCTAGGAAACAAATGAGAAAAATGCAAAACATATCAAAATTAAAGTATTAAAAAGGAAAAATTTATGGTGCATGTTAAAAAGCATCCTTTTGAAGAGCCTTATTATAGAATGAATAATAAACGTAAATAACTAATTCTCTTGTATATATATACACACGCTTAAAAAGTTTGTATCAACAACCAAATGCCTTTAAACTTTGAAATGCATTATGACTACATTATAATGCACCTATATTATATATAGAGACGGTGGGAACTTTCTTTAAAATTCTCACTGATATTTTAGTTTGTTCCCTTTTGTAGGTACTCAGGTATTGTGTAAGTCCATGATAACATAAATACAAATTTTAAAATATACCATAACTATTAATAAAAAATATTTCTAGCAATACTTACCTTGTAAAATATAATAATTTTTCAACATATTTATACCTACTATTTCATTAAAGTACTAATAAAGTATAAAATTCTTGGTATAATAATATAGATAAGTATTTGGTAGTCCAAAAATTAATTCAAAATATTTTAGAAAAGACAGAAAATATGTACATATTTTTCAAATACTAATAAAAAAATTAAAACTCTGAATTTTTGTGGACTTTTACAATAAAGGACGGAAAACAAGGGAAACAGGGGAAACAATATTTCTAGTGGTAGACGGGTTGTCTAATCGAGCTTTGAACTAGACACTTTAGAAAATATAAATGAACGTCTCAGAGGACCAAAGTAAAGGCCCACCAAACCTATATTTGGAATTACTGAGTTGATACAATTTTCAAATTTCTAACCCGAGGCTCTGATCGCCAAAATCTGATTGATGTCAATTTCCAAATATGACACATTATTATCCTATCAAATGATATAAAAATGCACCGAAACGTAATGACCCATCTAGTCATTTCCTCGTTTTCTATCTTTTTCTGTGCTTAGAGCTATCTAGTAGTTGCCCCAAGTCATTTATAACTTGATGAGACTGGTAGCTCGGTACCCTAGCCGCTTGTTTTCCTATTATCTCAGTTGTCCTATTTTGAAGTTTCAATTTTAAAATAGTGGAACTCGAGAGTAAAATTGTAGTAAATGCGCTAGGAATCAAATTTCCACAATTCTGTTAGCTCCAGAAATCCCACTTTGGTCAAGGTGGACCTTAAGTTCTTGTCCTAGGCTTTTTGTTTTGAGTTTGGGTTGTTTATTGGAAATTCAGCCATGCCAAAGATCATTTTGGAGTCTGGGTGGTCCTTTGGTGATTAGAATGTTGGACCAGAATTTTGATGATTCCATCAGCACTAAAATGTTAGTTTTTGTCTAGTTGAGTCTTTGTCTCACTTCCCGAGGTGTCCGGGCTTGTTTTGAGTCAATTTATGGAAAGTCCAAAGATTGACTCCTTTCGATCTTTTTTAGTTTGAGGTCCTTTTTGCTTACACGACCTTGGTTGAGTTCGTAGTGTGTTTTCCACCCAAAATGTACTTTTGGTTTGCTAATATTGGACTTAGGATACTCGTATTAGGCCCCTCAGAAAATTATTGCCTTGCTGAGTGTAGCTGTAGGTTGTAGACAATATTAGTGGCCCCTTGGTAGCCCTGAGGTCGCCCCAGCGCCCAGGGAGCCGCCTTGATAGGGTCGCCCTAGTGGCCCAAACAGCCTATAATAGGGGTTCACCCCCTTCATTTTCCAGTGTTTGCTTCTTCATTTTTAGCCATAGCCTGTCCTTGTGAGCTGAATTTTGAGTGTTTTATGATGAGGGGAGTGGTGGGGAGTTGCGTGTGAGGTCGTGTGGGTTTGTGGAGCAAGTTTTCCCAAGTAATTCTCATTCTTTTCGCCCCTTTTAGCTTATGTAAGATGTTTTTATTTTGTTATTATAAACCTTCTTTTCTCCTTTGATTCCTTGTCACCTTGAGATCAAACTCGGACCACAAGTCCCCCGAGCTTAGGGCTCTGCACTGGTATATTTAGTTTAATTTTCTGGGCTAGGGCCCTGTATTCTAACCCGGGTTGCTAATTGCAATATAGGTCTCATTGTTCGTGTTTTGATCCCTAGATTCCTAATTGTATAGTTTCGGATGATATCAACGTGTTGGAGTTTCAGTTCCACACTGTACATATTTTAGGGACTTTTGCGATGTCCACGTAGGCTAGGCTTATTTATGTGCATTGTAGACTTGGTTATTATTTGTTCTTGTGATATAGCGAGTAGTGTGGTTCGGTTTTAGGTTGTTCTTTGTATTTTTTCACTAATATCCTTTTGGATTTTGAGGGCTAGTGAAAAGGCATAGAGGGTTAAAGGTTGTATGCAGGGTCCTGGCCACACCATGTGGAGGCCACAAACATTGGGAACTATTTTAGTTGTTACACGATGAGTGTGGTGAGATGAGTTCTTAGCTGGTGGCCTTTGTTTGATCCTAAATTCTGGTTTTTTTTCATTTTTATTATTATTATTGATGTATTATATTTTGGCACTGAGGGGGTGAGGCCGTAGGATTTGGCATTGATAGGGAGAGGCCCTGGTTATTGGCACTAATAGGGGCGAGCCTCTAATATTGGCATTATTAGGGTGAGGCCTTGGTTATTGGCACTGATAGGGGGCGAGGACCTGAGATTGGCGTTGTTAGGACGAGGCCCTAGTTAATGGCACTGATAGGGGGATAGGCTTGGGGATTTGGAGCTGATAGGGCAAGGCCCTTATTATTGGCACTGATAGGAGGCAAGGAACTAAGATTGGCACTGTTAGGACGTGGCCATGGTTATTGGCACTAATGGGGCCGAGGCCCCGAGCTTGGTAGTATTTGGGTGGGGCCTAGTATTGATACTTATCGAGAGGATGGTTCTAGCACTATATAATGCAACTTTATTTTACTTTCTTGCACCCTTCATGTATTTTCTTCGTATTGTGTGTGATCACCGAGCTTAAGGGGGAAATCACGATGGGTTTTGTTGTGTTGTTTGTACTTGTCGGTGGTATGGGATGCCACGTAGGTTTTGTTTTTTTACTTTCTGTTCCTTACTTAGTTGTATCCTACTATTTGATCCTTTATTCATAGTGCATACATATATATCCTTATGGTTAGTTGGGTCTTGGTTTAGCCAGAGCATAGGTACGTTTCCTTACTTCAATTTTGGGTTTTTAGGTATTGGTCACTCTGGATCGTGTTTACCATGTTTTAATTCCTATAGATTTGTACTTACACTTCCAGTACCTTACCTTTCTACAAATCTATCAGTTTTACCCTTTTTTTACTATTGTTGACTTGGTTTAGTTCCTTGCCTTTATTACTTGCATTTTATTTTAGCCTAGTCATCCTATGATACCTACTGGGTGCCTTGTTTTGTCCTCATACTGAACTTCTGTATCATTCTCATGATGAAGATACCGGTAGGAGTTATCAGAGACTCCGTGATTGTACGGAGTAGGTACAGATGGTTACGGAGATTACAGTGAACTTTGTTGTCCAAGCTAACTGTGGTTTCCTTGATGTCATCCTGCTTTATTCCTTCTATGGAAGGCCTTGTGTTGTATTACATTTTGTTGAAGTTGCTTTGTATTTCTATCTTTTGGATACTCTGTATAATTTCTCCATATGCAATTGATACCAGGCTTTGGGATTTAGGTTGTGTATACATTTCTTCTGCTTTCATTCTTTTATGTTTTTGCTTATACTTTTCCACTTTGCTAGATAATTCGAGTGTTTATAGCCCATTTCACGTAGCTCCGGGCTGTAGGGTTAGGATTTTCTATAGGAGAGGTGTAGGCGCCATCATGACCTAAATTTTGGTTCGTGACAGAGTGGTATCAGATCTTAGGTTTACCAGTTTCTCCAGCATTGGAGCAAGTACTTAGTAGAGTCCTGCGGATCTATGCGTAGATGTCCGCATCCAACGTTCGGGAGCTATGGGTGCCTTAGGAACTACTTCCCTTTTTGAAATCCTATAGTGCGTTGTTATCCGTACTTATCTTGGAAAATTTCCTTGGCTTCATTCCTTCGTAGATGGTCCATACTAGAGGATCTTTAGTGGATCGATACCCTCCCCCAATAAGTCAAGAGGGGGTAGGGGAGGATGACCCGTCGGTCCCTACTGCCCCAGCTATTTCATAGTCAATGGCACATCCCGTGCCACCACCATTGCCACAGCCTATTCAGCCACCATCTGCCTCATTCAAAGACCTAATGTGGCATATGCTCGAAATGTTAGACAGTTTAATGATGGACAGGCCATAGTTATTTGCTCAGGGAGTGGTAGGGTGCACTGTCTTCCCCAACTTCTGCATCTCCAGCAGTACCAACAGTTGTATTATTTTAGACTACTGCCACTGCTCCACACTAGCACTAGCTCCTACTTTACTTTCATTTTGAGTCAGAAGATGTTGGAACACTTTCTACTGATTGACCCTGTCAGGTTATCAGGAGCACAAGGGCAGGACTCTCAATAGTTTGTTACTGTCTGTGAGGAGCGCCTACAGACTTTAGAGATTTTGGATTCGCACGGGCCAGATTTCACCTCCTATCTACTTGAGGGTGCCACCAGTAAATGACTTAAACTAGGATTATGGGTTTGTTAGCAATCATATTTAATTAATTTAATTAATTAGCTTGCATTATCTAATTGTTGGATCTAGGTTTAACCTATGAGTAGGGACTGATCATCCTCCAATCACTATCTATACAAATCCCACAACAACTTCGATCGACATGTGTTGTGATAATTTAGTTTAGATGCATTATAGTTATCTTCCAGTAACTAATCAAGCAAGGCAAACTAAGTACATGATCATGTCTTAGTTGGGAATCATACTCAGTTACCCAAACTAGGTACAATCTATATATGAACTCGCTCTTTACGTTTCTCTTTCTGCCCTTCAGATTTTCGATTAATTCACTTTTAGTGCTATAAATTTATCTTAATGGTCGCAAAGCACTAAGATACTATGCATAGAAATATAAAACCAATTATATGATAATTTTTGCAAATAAAAATATAATGAAATAATCATCTTGCTAGTTTATACCAAGACCCAAAAATTAGAAGAATTAGTTCCACATTGACATGGAATAATGACAAAAATTCATTCAAAGAAGAACATAATAATATATAAATAAAGGAGAAGAAAAGTGTACAAAATTGTTCTCTGGTCTCCATGACGGATCCAATATCTTTCCCTCGATTAAAAGTCTTCTAAAAATATTATTTACAATCTGGAACTAAAAATAATCTCTACTCTAAATAGCATGTCCC
>JBDJHY010283573.1:0-10169 GCA_039654485.1 Withania somnifera
CCCCAAAATACATAAAAACATCATTATATGAGTTAATTATTCCTCATACCACTAGTTTTTAAAATTATGTTTCATATCATTTCTTTTAGATACGATACATACGGAGGGTCGTAATACATAACTTGGTCGTGATGCATATCTCAAGAAACCCTCGTGATACATACGGAGGGTCACGATACATAATTCGAGCGCGATATATAACTCAAGTATCCCTCAAGATACATACTAATACATGTTAAATCATTCAAATACATGGCTAAACATGCGTTTAGACCCTAATATCAATTCATCATTTATTTTTCATAAATTACAAAATATTACATTTTTTTTCTCACTGATACATTACTCATCAAATACTTTGTATAAGTCATGTATTCACTTATACATTCACAGATACATTTTGTATGAAGTCACAGATATAAAAAAAGTATCTAAATATTTTTGTGGGTTCAATTAGAAATATGTAATTTTTAAAATTTTAATAAATTATTATAATATTAATTAATTATGAATTGTATAATTGAATTTTGAGTAATTTTTACATATCCAGATGTACTGAACCATTTCAAAATTTTCAATATTGGACCATGAGTACGGGTTGGCCCATAAGACCTTGCCAGAAATAATAGACTCACTGGATATGTCACTACCAAACACACCAATAAATGGAGCCAGAAAAATGTTGTGCAGTAAGATTGAATGTTTTATTGGAATTTTTCCTGAGAAAGAGACTTTTCAAGGCCTGCAGAGAGTGAGTAATTGCATTAGCACAACAACCCCATCGAAGGTTAGCAAATCTTTTTATCTGCTGCCCTCTTCCCCACCAAATTAGAAATCAGTATCTGAACAAACACAATGCATGATCTACAAACACTATCAATTAGTCATATTAGTACGTTTATTTTAGGTATATTTGTCGTGTTAGATTAATGTAGTATGATATTTTTTCAAAGGATAACACTATTAAAAGTAGAAAAAATCACATAAAATAGCAAACCTAAGCCCATATTTAATTTTAATAAAACATATTTTATATAATTACATCCTATAGCAAAAGTAGCATTAGTTTGTATTCAAGATCGGATTCAACTAACACGTCGAATACAACTTTAAGTTGTATTTAGATAATGAATATACAGCTTATAATATTTGTAATTGACACTTCAAATACAACTTCAAGTTGTATTCAAAATATAATTGTATCCGAATATACAATTTAAAGTTTATAAAACAACCGAAAATTTTACTATTATTTATGAGTGAAAATTTTACTAAATGAATGTAATTAATTATAGGCTAAAATTTTGCTATTTTTTAAAGTTATCCTTAAAAGTATTATCACAAGTTATATATGTAGCTACTTTGTTCGTGTATGTAACAATGTATCTTCCCTCAAACTAATTTCGGCACAAGCCATTACCTCATGGGCTTATTTGAAGATTAATTAGAGTATGTGTCACCACTATATATCAACCAATTATTTATGGCCACCAGAGCCCATCTGTTTCTTTCTTTGATAAAATACATAATTAATCAAACTTTTTCATTATATCTATATTTTATCTCATTATTTTTTTTAAATTACAAAATATATTATTTTTTAGGCGTGATACGTACGAAGGATCGCAATATATATATATAAAGGATCGCGATAAGTAATTCATGATATATCACATGTATCGTGTGTCTAACATGTATCTGAATGATTTAATATATACCAGTACGTATCTAAAAAAGTTACTTGAATTAGGTCACACAAGGGTAGCTAATGAGATAGTGGGATTTTACCAGAAGCTCCTTGGAACAGCTGTTGACCTTCCCTTGAACCAATCACGGAGTTCTCAACTCAGAGTTGTTTAGGGTCTGGAATTCCTTCTCTAGTCCTCCCCCCCCCCCCTTCCCTTACGTCCGTTAGTGGGTAATGTGAAATAGAGTTTCTTGTCTGGTGGATCTAATCTATAATTAGGGGGCAATATCGCGATCATCTGTTTGTATTTAGAAGATTTCTTGAGTTATATCTTGCAATCAAGTTATATATCGCCACCCTTCGTATGTATTGCGCATAAAAAATATATAAAACATAATTTCAAAAACTAGTAATATGAGGAGTAATTGACTTCTACTTTCTTTCTTATGTATGCATTTTCAAAGCTACTATTGAAGGTATGTAAAACTGGCCCATAGACATCCAAAGACACTAAGCCAAACCCAGTGCCATCACCTTTGTCATCTCTTGACCCGTATTGTTGAACTATTGACTAATTATGTCAAATATTGGCTAGAAGAATCCAAAAATACTTTTTATCATTACGTGATATTATCCATTTTGGGATTTTACACGACGATATTCCCTGAAAAACCTGAATGTATATAGTTAGAAGTTACAAGGATGATTGACAATAATTCCAATCACGCCTGGAATGTGTAACAGTTGTGGCGTTGTGGCAAAAGCAGATAGATAGATGAAATGGCCTCAGCCTTCCACTAGTCCAGTTCCAATCAAGTACTATATGCATTGACAGAAAATGGACCCTTCTCAATAAATATATTTGCTGCCTTGAATTTCACTAACATGTCGTTGCAACAGATGATGCTGACCTTTTAACTTGAACCGAGGATCTACTGATAATAACTTTTCTAACTTCATAAGATAGAAGCTAAGTAAGGTTGTGACATGTAAGTAGTGAGTCTAGTTCTGTTATTGTAGAACAAAGAGAAGAAAAGATAATTTTAACAACAATTCTTGAAAGACTAGAGATCTTGTTTGTACCAAATATGTTTGGAACCTTTTGCATCTCATGAAACTATCCTTCTCTACTGCTACTACTTCATTTCAGACTAATACAACTCACCACAAAACAAAAATTGGGGGGGGGGGGGGGGGAGGGTGTTAGATTATGAGGACAACCGGAAGTTGGGGCCAATTTGACAAATTCTGGTCACTGGGCTGATGAGCTTTTGAATATTTTTGGAAACTAAAGTGGACTTATTTAACATAATTCATGTTTATTTTGGATATTCAAAAATTACTCTTTGCTCTAAAAGTCAATTTAGATAAACATTCAATATTTACATCAGAAGTCAAGACAACTCTTTTGAATTTCAATGGTATCAAAATTAAGTAGAGGGACCATAGCCAAAATTCAAATGCAAGTTTGAATTAACATCATGTACATGATCTTTTTGAATAGTCAACGATATTAGTTGATGTCTTTTTGGAAAATTTTGAAGTAGAAAGAATCTTTGAGAAAGTCAACTAAGAATTTTTGAAGCAAAAAGAATCTTTGATCTTTGTGATATATGACTAACATATCTAACTTTTAACTAAAAATGCAGTTTTTGTAACAAACTTATCATAATTATTAGTCGTCCCGTCATTTATTATTCATGTGTTACGTTAAATTTATATTTTTAAATTTCTTTTTTTTAGAATCTCAGGAAAATTCGCTACTGTTATAACCTCTGCATTGTGTAATAACTTGTAAGCACGCAAGGAATGTAAACCGTACTAGGCAAGTTTTGTGCGACAGACTCAACCCAAAAGGCATTGAGGGAGAATCAAACTCAGATCATTTGTATAAATGACTACCCTTCAAATCAAGTGGAGACCATTCCCGAAGGGACATGTTAAGTTTGTAGTGTAACTTCATATTTGATGGCAACATAGTTTTAAAAGTAGTTTAATTACAACATACTTCTTACATAAAAGCACTAAAAACACATAATTTGGTTAACTAGAGATTAAATGTGCTTCTTCAAATATTAGAAGAACCAAACTAGAATATACCTATAACTTAGGGACCAAAACTCTTATTATCGCTACATTCTTTGTCAACTAAAATTTAAAAGTCACTTGTAAATCCAATAGTGCATGAAAAATTAAAATATTTCAAACATCGATTGCGAAAAAGAAACTATAGATCAGGGTAGGAATTATTTTCAAAAGGTGGTCTACATATGCTGATTTAGTTATATGCTTTTGTGCTATATGTATGGGCCAATTATTATTCTACAACCGTAGGAACTAAACATAGGATAATCATTTCATTATTATTAGTAGTATTATTATTATTCAAGTGCAATAAATATTCTATGTACAATACACAACCATTTCCTTATTTATTTAAGTACAACAAAAAATAATTCCAAATGATTTCACTAATTTTATTTTACTTATGAAAATCAAGAAACTATTTAGTGAAACATGTTTTTTAACTCTATCTGAATATCATAAACTTATGAGGGGCATTTGACTATCTGATCTTTATTAAGACATAATCTCCGCTAAATATTTATTTTATTGAATTGTTTATAGTCTTCGAGTACAATTACTTTCAAATTACCTATTATATTTTGTTCTATACATCCCCAAGAAAAAAATTTAATTGGGAAGAATATTGACTATTTAGCCTTGTTAATGTCATAGTACGATATAGTTTTTATTTATTGAATATTTACTCTATTTATCCATTATTTTTTTTATAATTGAAGCATTTATAATTTTTGAGTTGGCCAAGGTTATATTTTTTATTTTCAGAAGTGCTTTTTTTTTTTAAAAACAAAATGCTTATTTTTAAAAAGTGTCTGCTTTTCATAAGCTAAAAAAATTAGTTTCTCCCTAAAAACACTTTTTACAGAAGCATTTTTTATAAAAATACACTAAAAGTTGTAATGACCCGTTTGGTCATTTTCTTATTTTTCGCCTTTTTCTTTGTTTAAAGCCGTCTGATAGTTTTCCCAAGTCATTTATGAGTTGTTGGGACCGGTAGTACGGTGCCCTGGCAGCTCGTTTTCCCGTTATCTCAGTTTCCCTATTTTTGAAGTTTCAGTTTTGAAACGGTGGAACTTGAGAGTGAAATTGTAAAATCCTAGTAAATGCAATCGAAAACGAATACCGACAGTTACAATTAGCTTCGAAATGTCAACATTGGTCTAGGTGGACCTTAAGTTCGTGTCCCGGGGTTTTCATTTTGAGTTTGGGTTGTTTTGTGGAAATTCAGCTCAACCAAAGCTCATTTTGGAGCTTGGGTGGTTTTTTGGTGAGCGTCGGATCGGGATTTCAATGATTCCATCATCTTCGAAGTGATAATTTGGGTTAGTTGAGTTATTAGTTCGCTTTTCAGGGTGTCCAGGCTCATTTTGGGTTTGTTTGTGGAAGTTTGAAAATTTCCTCTTTTGAGTTGGTTTGAGATTGGGGATTCTTTTCGCTTAACCGACCTCGGTTGGTTGTTTCGTCAATTCCGTTGAGTCCTGAATGTGTTTTTCACCCAAAATTCACTTTTAGTTTGCTACAATTGGACTCAGTACGCTCGTTTTAAGTCCCCCGGAGATTTTCTGTTTTGCTGACTTTTGCTGCAGGTTGGCCCAGCGACCCTTGGCCTCGCCCTTGCGATGGTTGCCCCTGCGCCCAGGGCTTTGCCCCAGCGAAGGCCGCACCAGAGAGCCCTAGCTCGCCCTGGCTCGCATCAACGGCCATGTGCAGGCTTGATGGTATTGCACTCTAGTATCTTTATCTTTCTGCATTACCTATTAGTTTTACCACTTTCCTACTATCTTTGACCAGTTTTACTTCCTCTACTTTTTACTTATACTTTATTTTAGCCCAGTCAGCCTATAATGCGTATTGGGTACCTTGTTTGGTACTCGTATTGTACTTCTGTACCGTTTGAGTGGTGCAGATACCGGTAGGGATTATCGGAGACTCCAAGATAGTGTGCAGTAGATACAACTGATTGCGGAGGTTACGATGAGTTTTTCCATCCAAGATGACTGTGGTTTCCTTGATTTTCAGTCCACTTTATTTTGTCTATAGCAGGCCCAGTGTAGTATTGCTTTTGTATGAGTTTTTTTGTATGTAATTATCTGCTGGGTACTCTGTATAGTAGCTCCATGTGCCATTGACAACAGGTTTTGAGATTTGGATTGTATATGTATTTCTTCTGCTTCCGTTTTTACATATATCTGCTTATGCTTTTCTTCTATGTTCGGTTGATTCAAATGTATATACCCATTGCGCTAGCTCCAGGCTGTAGGGTTAGGCCAATAGAAGTTATCATAACCCAAATTTTTCGATCGTGATAGAGTAGTATCAGAGCCTAGGTTCACCGATCTCTCTAGTTTTGGAGCAATTAACTAGTAGAGTCTTGCGAATCGATGCGTAGACGTCGCATCAAATCTTCGGGAGGCTTTTGGGTGCCTTAGGAAGCACCCTCATCTTTTGAATCCTGTCGTGCATCGATATTCATACCATTTCTGAGAACTTACTTTGACTTCATCTTTCGCAGATGGTCCATACCAAAGGATCTTCCGTGAATCGAGACCTTTCCCCTGCCAACCAGGATGGGGTAGGAGAGGATGCTCTGTCAGTCCCTATTGCCCCATCTATTTCACAGCAGCAGGCACCTCCAGCTCCACCGTCACAGCCTGTTCAGGCACTACCTGCCGCTTCAGAGACCTATTATGCCAGATGCTTCAGATGTTAGACAGTACAACAGCAGACATGCCGTAGTCATCTGCTCAAGGAGCGTTGCAGGGTGCACTATCTCCTCCAGCATTGCATCGCTAGTAGCAACACCACCAGCACCACCGACTATATCATTTCAGGCTACTGCCACTGCTCTTGCACTAGCACCTGCGCTCCCGCTTTACCCACATTTGAGGTATGGAAAATACTGGACCACTTTCTTCGGATCGCCCTCTCCAGGTTTGTTGGAGCGCAGGGGCAGGACCCCCATGAGTTTATTATGGTATGTGAGGAGCGTTTGCAGACAATGGAGCTATTGGACTCATATGGGGTGGATTTTACCTTCTATCTTCTTGAGGGTGTCGCCAACCAGATGTGGCGGGTATTTTGAGATCGCAGGCCACCAAGGGCAGCCCCACTGACTTTGGAGCAGTTTAAGGAGGCTTTCATAGCACAGTATGTGCTCAGGAGCGTCCGTAAGCCATTAAGGGCTCAGTTCGAGGGTTTTCATCAGGGCTTATAAATAGTCATTATCTGCTCTTCTACTGTGAGAGGAGTTGATTTATGACGGTTTCTGAGTATGAGGATTGTTTTATTGACCTGCCTAGATATGCTGGTGACCTATTATTTTCAAAGGAGGAGCAGATTCGTCGTTTTGTTCATGGGCTGAGATTGGATTTGCGGTCATGTTGAATTGCTAATCTGGAAGTTGCGGACCATGCCCGCAACATGGAGCGAAGAGGTCACGCCATCAGGGAGGGTTTTCAAGGTCCAGATCAGGGGGTCATGATTTTGGAAGGAGGGCCTAGTCTAACCGACAGTATCAGGCCTCCAATAGTAGGTTGAGAAGACAGCCCGTCAGGGGCCCAGTTTCAGGTTTGCGGGGTCATGTCGAGGGATCCCGTGGTTAGCCCAAGACTGGAGATACTTTTTAAAGTGAGGGGAGCGATTCTATTATTCCATATACTTCCTCAGGGTCCCCATACATCGATTTGCAAAGGGGTATTTTGAGTGCGGAGACCGAGGCCACTTTGCCCGAGATTGTATACCTAGCATAGGGCCACTCAAGTCATAGTATTACCTGTTCAACCATTACAAGAAGTGTCACCGGTGAAAGGTGGGCCACCAACTATTCATGGAGCTAGGGGAGGAGGTCGAGGGGCCAGAGACAGAGGTAGGGGTTTGGGTGCACAGCAGGATGAGGGTTAAAGCCAGTTTTACGCCATTCCTGATAGGACCAAGGTTGAGGACTCCGATGCGGTTGTCACTGGTACGTTGACTGTTCTTGGGTATTCTGCATTGACATTATTTGATCTGGGTTTCATACTGTCATATATATTTATTTACTTTGCTTTGTGGTTGTGTGTTGTTAGTGAGCGGCTGTCTGTGCCCTTGAGTGTATCTACCTCGGTGGATATAGCCCTAGTGATTGAGCGGGTATATAGGTCTTTTCTGGTGATTGTTCAGGGTTACGACACTTGGGATGACTTGATTGATATTCTAGATTTGATGTAATCCTGGGCATGGACTAGTTATCCTTTTATTGTGTGGTCTTGGATTGTTATGCCAAGACAGTGACCTTATCTATTCTCGGTGTACCCTTTGTAGTGTGGCACGTCCCTACTAGCCATTCGGCGTTTCAGGTTATTTCCTATTATCGGGTTCATAGACTTGTTGCTCGAGGTTTCTATGCTTATTTAGCCCATGTTAGAGATGTCAATGCTAAGTCCCCTTCCCCCAAGTCTGTGTCAGTTGTTAGCGAGTTTGTCGATAGTTTTCCTGCTGATATGCCTAGCCTACCAGAGTGTGATATAGAGTTTTCTATCGAGATTAAGTTGGGCACCACGCCCATTTCTATTCCTCCGTATCATATGTCCCCAGTTGAGCTTCGTGAGTTGAGTGTTCAGTTGCAGGATTTTCTTGACAGGGGTTTCATCTATCGTGGTGTGTCATTGTGGGTTGCCCCCTTTATTGTTTGTGAAGAAAAAAAATGGCTCTCTGAGGATGTGTATCAATTATAGGCAACTGAACAAAGTAACTGTTAAAAATAAGCATCCTCTACCGCGTATTGATGATTTGTTTGATCACGCTTCAGGGCACCACGGTGTTCTCTAAGATCGATTTGAGGTCTGGCTACCACCAGTTGAGGATTCGAGCTGAGGATGTCCCGAAGATAGCTTTTCGGACCAGATATAGACATTATGAGTTCTTGGTGATGTCGTTTGGCTGACTAATGCCCCTACAACCTTTATGTGCTTGATGGCTCGCATATTCCAACCTTACTTGGACTCTTTCGTGATTGTTTTCGTAGATGATATATTGGTTTACTCAGGGAATCGAGCCAAGCGTGAGGGGAACCTGAGAGTTGTGTTGCAAACTTTGAGGACTGAGCCACTCTACACTAAGTTCTCAAAGTGTGAGTTTTGGCTAGACTCTGTCTCTTTTCTAGGTCATGTGGTTTCAGGTGCCGGTGTTAGTATCGATTCGGCTAAGATAGTCGTATTTTTTTATTGGCTTCCAGAGATTCGCAGTTTCCTTGGGTTGGCTGGGTATTGTCGTTGTTTTTTTAGGGTTTTTCTTGTATTGCAGCCCCCTTAACTTGACTGACACAGAAGGATGTGCCCTTCCAGTGGTCAGTTGAGTGTGAGTCCATCTTTTTAAGGCTGAAAAAGTTACTAACTACTGCTTCAGTCCTTGTTTTACCATTTGAGGGTCATCCGTTTGCAGTATATTATGATGCATCAGGTGTCGTTTGCAGTATATCATTCAAATCGTTTTCTTTCATTAAAATCACCATGGCTGACCTTAAGAGGGGTTAGGGTGTTTTAAGCTAGGAAAACTAGTGGGGAATTGCGTGTGAGGTGGTGTGAGTTTGTGGTGCAAGTTTTCCCTAGGTATTTCTCATTTTTTTCCGTATCTTTTAGCTTTGAGCAAAAAGTTTAATTTCCTTACTTTAAATCTTAATTTCTCCCGCATTTCTTTATCACTTTAAGATCAATTTTGGACTACGTGTCCCCCAAGATGAGGGTTTACACAGTATCTTTACTTTATTTTTTTGGGTTGTAGGACCCGCGAGCCTGTTTTGAGGCTCGTTTTTTTATTCGGTTCACTAATTGCAATATGGATCTTATTCTTTATGTATTAACTCGTGGAATAAAAATTTGATAATTTTAGGTGATTTCGTCTGTGTTCAGAGCTTTGATCCTACGATGCCCACATTTTGAGGACTTTTATCGGCGCCTAGGTAGGCTAGGTTTATTTACTTTTGTTAGACCAAGGGTGGGTCACAAAATTGTCCTCTTATGTTTTGAATGATGACTAAATCATTAAGTTAAAGATTTGATGTTATTGAAGCCATTACAAACCCTTGGATATGTTCGTAAAATAATTCATAAGCAAGCACATCACTTCGGAAAATCAAGGACTCTTTTTGAAGCATTCCGAGTACTCAAAATGCAGAAATTGTAAAGAAATAGTATAGAGTTAGTCGAGTAATTAGGAAAATTAGTCTACCAAAAATGGACCAAGTTAGTCGACTAATCTATCAACTTAGTCGACCAATTTGAGTTCCAGTAGGGTACTGAAAAATGCTTTAGTCGACTAATATGTCAAACTAGTCGACCAATCTAGAGCAAGATGAATTTGTGATTTTCTCTAATTGATTTCTTGATTCACAACACTTGAGGATTGATTGGAATCTTGGAAG
>JBDJHY010283584.1:0-10169 GCA_039654485.1 Withania somnifera
ATATGAGGCACAAGATGCTAGCGGGATAACATTGATATGAGGCACAAGATGCTAGCGGGATAACATTGATATGAGGCACAAGGTGCCAGTGGGATAACATTGATGTGGGGCACAAGATGTCAGCTGTGATTAATTGAAGTTCTGAAATTGGGATGTGTCGTTCTAATGAACGATCATATGTATGTTTCTTTTCCGCGCTTGTTTTCTTTAGCGTGCTCATAGGTCGAATTGGGGAGCCTATGGGTGAGCATGTTTTTGTGTACACTGCACTTCTTTCTGGGGGACTTGTCAGCGTTTAATTGCTTTACTTTATTATATACTGCTTAGTTGTCAGTATTTGTTACTTGATGTTTCATGTTATGTGGAATTTATGCCTTACACTCTTATTTAGTTATTTATTCTTTCACTTGAGGTTACCGGTATATCGACCATGTTCTACTCCTATCTTCTTTGATTCCTATTTATTACATTATTATTCACATATATTGTACAAGGATTCCGAGTATGTTTTTTTTATTACCTGAGATCCTATTATGTAATTAGTTAGCGATATCAGTCTCTGAAATACTTGATTCTTATTTGAGTAGCTAGCTCCCATTATTGTACTATTTTCTTTTGTGGACCTTTTTTTGTACTCTGTTATTTACTGATTTATCATTGATATGTGCCTAGTTTGCCCTTGAAGCCTAATGGGTACGAGTTGTTTCGACAGCTTGTACTCATACTACACTTGCATATTTGCATATCCGAGTATAGGTTCTCATTGGTGATATGCAAATAGTTGTTCGTTCAAATCGTATTTACTTCAGAGTTTAGGGTGAGCTTGGCGTTCGGCTTTTATCAACTTCTTTTCAAATTTGGAATTTTTATTAAATCTCTATGTATTTCTGAGATACAGTTGTATTAGACCTACTTGAAATTTATTGATTCTATACTTAGTGGTTCTTTGATACTGATACCAGATTTTAAGGTGTTTAGTTAATTCTTAAAACTTCCGCACTAATTTATCTTCATTCTATTGATATAGTTCTAGATTTTACATAGTAGTCCTCCGTTTCAACTCAGGACTATGGGGTTTGGTTCTCTTACTGGTGGTATAGTAGGTGCCATCATGATCCACGAAATCGGGTTATGACATAGTCCCTTATTTCTTCTTCACAAATAATACCAGATCACCCTATAAAGAAACACTAGGGCGAAGAGCCCTCAGGCAACCAAATCATGTAACTAAACATTGAGCTCTTGGATCTCTTCTGAAGCCATGTTATAGGGTGCAACGGACATAGATCCGGTACTTGGCTCAACATAGATAGCAAAGTTAACAATAGGTTCAAGAAGGAGATGAGGTAACTTATTAGGAAAAACATCAATGCTCTCTGACCACAAACACAGACTCAGGGGAAGGAGGGTCATCACTCACATCACGAATATAAGCTAGATAAGTAATACAACCTCTAGCTAAAAATATACTGGCTACATACTAGATACCATTGGCATAAGAGAATAACTAAGAGGGCTCTATCATACTACTGAAGACACGCCAGGCCTGAATATGGTCATAGTCTTGGAAAAATGATCCAGGACTACCTCAGAATCACATCAAATTAAATCATGTCCAAAGCCACAAGATCCTGCAGAGTGTCCAGTCCTCGTACAATCATAAAATAGCTGGTGAATTCAACCCACCACAATTGACTTATATATGAGAGTAGCCACACTCACGAGAACAAATAAAAGCTTATACAAGATACCCAAACGAGGTACAAAATACACGTACACATAAGAATAGGTAGATCCAGGGTAGAATAATACTAAGTGACAAATCAATAACATACCTATAACTACGACATCAAAAGTCTCTACTCGAGGCCTATTAGGTACAATATAGAACTGACAGTTCTTAGCGCCCTGCTAACTTTCTTCTCCCTCCCCGATCCCTCTATCCCCTACAAGGATCACCTTAAGTCACTAACTGATCACCTCTAGCTGGTAGCGGTACTTTCTGTAGATGCTTTGTGGTTTGAACTTCTGGATGAATAGGCCTAAGCTGCGGCACTCTTGAGAATAATGAACTATCTCACAACACTCATAGAAACCCTGACCTCTGCCTCGAATTGAACCACTAAATCAGCCACCCTGGCCACTATGGCTCTGACTCCTAGAAATATGCCCCTGACTGGCTGACAACTCTGAACACTACTAGCTGATGGTAGAGAGGCCTAGACTAGCATTTTAGGCTTTCCCTAATACCGCTGTTATTGTTGTTCTTTATGAGACCCTATACAAGATCCTAGAAGACTGTGACCCGCTGAAATCTCCCTGACAATGATGTCTCTTATCGCCACCCCCTTGGTCCAAGCGGTGATATCTCTCTACATTATGAGTGTGATCAACCATTGCTAATAATGGGCTAACTGTGCTAATCTCACTGCCTAAAAATTCAGGTCATGATGGCATCTACAAACCTCCAGTAGACAAGTCTAACCCTACAACCTAGAGCTACTTGCAATGGGCCATAGACACTTGAAAATAGCAAAACTCGTGGAAACATAAGAAAATATGTACAAAAGCGGAAGCAAATCGGAATGTATATACAAATCAAATCCCAAAACCTAGTGTCAATGGCACATGGAGAGAATAAATATAATAACTAAAAGATAAGTATGTACAAAGTAACTCCTACAAAAGTAATACTACATAGGGCTTGCTGTGGAAAAAATAGTGTAGGACGGGAATCAAGGAAGCCACGATCAGCTAGGGCAACAAAAATCATCGTAGTCTCCTCAAATCAGCAGTGCCTACTGGGTATGAACTCAATGTCTTTGATAACCCCTAGCAGTATTTGTACAACAATAAACGATACAAAAGTGAAGCGTTAGTACCAAATAAGTTACCAAGTAAACATCATAGGCTGACCGGGAAAAAATAAAGTATAAGTACAAAATAGCGAGGAAAGTAAAATAGTTCAGTGATAGTGAAAAAGCAGGGATAAACTAATTACTAATATAGGAAAGGGGAAAAGTCGAATTGTAACTACTATCAATGACATCTAAGTACAAAACTGTATAGGAAATTAGAGATACAACCATCACATAAGGGCACTAACCGCTACCTATACAACCCGAAGTCGAAGTAAAGGGAGTGTAACTAGATTCCAGTTAAGGCCAATATTGATGCAGCCATAAAATACCAAAAGTAAAATAAGTAAAGTGAAGAACAGTAAATAAACACACAATATCTATCTTACTCCCTATCGCGTCGATAGGCATGACTCCCTCTTTATGCCTGGTGCACACAACTAGCACATGAATAAATGTATGGGGGTGATGAAAAGTAAATCTAACAAAGACCAGGATGAATCATGGGGTCCCCAACCATTAGGGCCAAATCTTAGGGATCCTTACCCCATAAGTGCAAAAATCAAACCGAATCAAGGGGTTCCCAACCCTTAGTGCCAAATCTCAGGGGTCCTCTCCCCATCAGTTCCATAACCAAACCAAATCATGGGTTCTCGACCCTTAGTGCAAAATCTAAGGTTTCCTCGCCCCATCAATGCCAAAACCAAATTAAATCATGGGGTCCCCGACCCTTAGTGCCAAATCTCAAGGGTCCTGTCCCCATCAAAGTCAAAACCACTTTGCATAATAGTATATTTATCATTTTTGATAGTTAAAAACCTTCTGATTATACTTGAAAATAGAGCCATACCATAGGGTGGTCATGGCACACATATAAGTATAAGCCATTTTCATTAGTTATTAAGCTAGTAAAACCTCACATTTAAATTGTTAACTAAGAAAACAAATCTACCATAGCCCTGGGTCACACCTGTCCGTAACCTTCCAGATGTAATAAATATAAATATATATGATTGTGATGCTACAATAAAAAGAACAAAAATAGGAGAAACTATCAGACTAAGATCGGCCAGAGGCCAAAAGATAACAACTCATCTCACTAGCTGGTCATAAGGGCTCGAACATATCCAAAAAGTCTGATACTACTCCCTACAAGGCTAGGACGATCAACTATACCTATGCCTTCTATGTCCTTCCGTAGGACCCTTAAAAGCAAATACAAGTGTGACAATTTATCTAAATCAAGGAGATCGGCCTAACAACCACCCATATAACTAGCCATATCAAAGAGCACAATACAGTAGCCCAATATATATGGAAAGTAAAACTAGCCTACCTGGGCGGTGGCGAGAATCCTCGAAAAGTATACAACATGACCTGATGCTTCAAACATAGTCGAAAGCATCAAAAACTATAAAACTATAAACCCATTGGTCAAAACTTGAAGCAAAAGACCCATATTGCATATTAAAAGTAAGGTCAAAATTGGCTTAAAACTGGTCCATGGGCCCCAAAACCTAGAAAATACTAAATTATTGATACAAAGGCCTTAGTTCAAGGAACCTACGATTCGAATTTGAGCTCAATTGGACAACCAAAAGGTCCTCAATTGGCCAAGATTTTTTTTGTACTATAAAGAAAAACATGAAACTAGAGATCACGACAAAAATAAATGAGAACATACCCAAATAGTGAGTATCAACTCCCACAACAACTTACTAAGGATAAACCAACACCACACCCAGTAGGGAACAGAATAAAAATCAGGAATCAAGATAAAATTCAAAACCCACCATTAAAGCTAAAAAAAGATGTTTTGGGGAAGAACAACTTACCCAATCAATGAGGGAATGATGGAAAAATTACGCCCAGGGTTCTAGCACAACAATTACAAACTTAGACCATGAGTTGGGGAAAATTGAGCTAAGGGGTGAGAGAATTTACAGAAAAATGAGGTAAGTAAATAAAGTTTGAAGATGGAAATCAAAATTAAAAAAAGACTTGGTTGTCAATTTATCTATCAAAATGGTCGATAAATCGGATTTTACTAAAAACAAACCAACCTGGAAGATACCAATTTATCAGTCCAATAACTAATAAATCGACATTCCATGAAAAGTACTCAACTGGGAGACACCAATTTATCAGTCCAAATGACTGATAAATTGACATTTCCTTAAAAAGACCTATTTGTTAGATACCGATTTATCGGTCCAAAGGATAGATAAATCAACATTCTCTGAAAAAGACTCACCTAGAAAGCATCGATTTATCGGTCCAAATGATCGATAAATTGGCATTCCCTCCTGAAAAATGAAACCTTACAGGTACCAATTTATTAGTAAAAAGGCCATTTATTGACAGTCTCTGATTTAAAAAGGCCGATTTAGCGGTGTAGACTCTATCGCTACCAACTATATTACTTCAGGGTACTGCCACTACTTTGTGACCAGCACCTACTCCTTCTTTTCCTGTATTTGAGGTAAAAAAGATGCTGGACCATTTTTTTCGGATCGCCCTCATCATGTTCTTAGGAGCACAGGGGCAGGAACCCTAAGTGTTTATTATGGTATGTGAGGAGAGCCTGAGGAAATTGGAGCTACTAGACTCACATGGGGTGGATACAACCATCTATCTACTCGAGGGCGCCGCTTATCAGTGGTGGCGGGTATTTTGGGGTCGCAGGCCACCAGGGTCAACCCCATAGACTTGAGGGTAGTTTAGGGAGTCATTGATATCCCAGTATGTTCCTAGTAGCATCCGTGAGGTATTGATGGTTCATTTTGAGAGTTTGCGTCTGGGCTCCATAATGGTTTCTATGTATGAGGCCTATTTTATTGATCTGTCTAGACATGTTGTTAACTTGTTATTTTTTAGGAGGAGCAAATTTGTTGGTTTTCTCATGGGCTAAGATCGGATTTGTTAGGTTATGTGGAGTTATTATTATTGTTACTGAAGTTGTGGATTATGCCCGCAGCATGGAGACATTAACTCGCTAGGCCTAAGGGGACATGAGAAAAGACAATGCTATCAGGGTGGGTTTTCAGGATCCAGGTTATAGGGTCATTGGTTTTACCAGACTGCCCAATCTAGACGACAGTATTAGGCCTCCGTTAGTGGGTTGAGCTTTCATCCCTCCAGGGGCCCAGTATCAATTTTGCAAGGCCATACCAAGGGATCCAGTGATCAAGCCAGGGTTGGGATACTTTCTATGAGTGTGGGGAGCGGGTTATTATGCCAGATACTACCCTAGTTTCCCAAGAGATCGATATTCTGAGGGGTGTCTTTTTTCAAGATTGTCCCTAGTGCAGGGCCACTCAGGCAACAATGTTACCTATTCAGACATTGCAGGTAGTGCCAGCTGTCAGAGGTGGGCCACTAGCCATTTGGGGAACTAGGGGAGGAGGCCTGGTGGCTATAGGCAACGGCAGGGGTTTGGGTAAAAATCAGAATGGCGGTTAGCGCCAGTTTTATAACATTTCAAACAGGGATGAGGTTGAGGCCTGTAATGCAGTTGTCACTGGTACATTGACTATGCTTGGGTATTATGCATTGACATTATTTTATTTGGGTTCTACTTTCTCATACATATCTTTATTTTTCTTCACGATTGAGTGTCACAAATGGCATCGAAATAACCGGCTAGGTACAATGTCACTATGTAAGACAACAGGGTGTCCAACATAGATGTATCCTGCTAATTGTAGCCCAGGTACCACCCAATCCCTAATTTTATACACTATTATCAAATAGAACATAAATAATCATCCTACTTTATCAGTTGTATAGCCACCAACCTACACCAGGGGATAGCTGCTAAGCTCTAATCCCCCCAACATCACTATAGTCTAGAGGATGCGTATAATATATGCAGCAAAGATGTTACTCCTCCCCTAGCCATACTATAGTCCAGAGTTGCTACCAAACACACGGACAGGGCAATACATCCCTAGGGTAAGTAGTTAAGCCACAATCCAGCTAAATAAGCGAAAGGTTGGATAAATAAGCATATTGGGGCTCGGATAATAATTTCATCCCGATCTAGAGTTATACCATATAATACTAGTCTAATACCTAATCTGAAATAAGTAGATCGTAGCCTACCTGTATTTTGGTGATGTCCTCAAAAGTGTGCTACAAATATTCAGAATCAATTATGAATCTCAAAACCACACACGACTATCAAAATTATAACCAACGTATCAATACATGTAAACTAAGACCCATATGGCCATACAAATAGCTGGGTAAAATTCTCGTATGAAATTGGGTCCGTAAACCCTAATAGCTCAAAAACATAAAATATTTATCTCAACACATAGAGCACAGCTTGTACATTGTACAATACAAAATAGGGTTAAGTTTAATAGTAGAATAGAATAATATAAGACCTGGAAGTTTTATGTTCAATAGGAAACAAAATACTAAAAGAAAAAATAAAAGATTGCTCAATAAAATCAGATGTAAAAGAGCATAATCACGTCATACGTATCTAAACATCAATATAGTACACCTAAGGATCAAATTTAAGCATAGGGAGGGAGATTTTCTATTTTGAATGAAGAGAAATGAGAAAAAATAGTGCATGAGTACTTCTATAAGCACTAGTGGTTTTACGGCATGATTGGACCTGGGAAGTCATTACATTCAGGATCCCTAAGCATGATCATACAGAAGGGTTGAGCGCAATCACTCTCCCCTAGCGCGATTTTCCTAAAGGCTAGGATGAAAATCCCAAAACACACTTCCCTAAGTATAGAGTGAAATAGCGGTCCGTCTCCATCGACCCATATATGAAATCACGTATACAATACTCCAGACTCAATGAAAATGACAAAAATTGCATCCGGGGTCATATGAACTAAGCAAGCCCCGAAAGAGCAAAATTTACAATAAAATTACACCACGACAACTGCTAGGTACCTAACCTATGACCCTAGCAAGCCTCAATTGACTTGGGGCAGTTGCAAGGATATTCTAAATACAAGAAAGTTGTGAAAGATATGGAAATAATTCATTTGTCAATACATAGTGGGTGAGTGAGCACCGAGTCCAGGTGGCGTGTTGCAGGGACTCCCTATCAATGAGTAGGAGTAGGAGAGAATTATCATTGATTTTGTTTTTGGAACCTTTCATACTTCTAGGGTTCATGATTGTACTGGGATCATTATGGATCTTTTGATAAAATTCTCACTCTCTACCGACTTAATTTTCTTGGGTATCGAGAGACTTGTTTTCTTGTAATTAGGGAGATTATTCATTATCGTGGCATGTCAGCTTATATTATATCAGACCGAGGTATGTGGTTACCTTCATGCTCGTTGAAGACTTTGCATAATGAGAAGGGTACAAAGGGTAACTTTGAGTACGAGTTTTCATCCATAGATAGATGGGTGGTCTACGTGGACTATCCCACTACTCTAGGATGTGTTTCAGGTACGTGTTTTTATTTCAATTGTAGTTGGGATTAGAATTTTTCTTTGTCAGTGTTTTCTAAAATAGCAGCTATTATTCCCGCATCCAGATGGCATCATTCAAAGCTTTGTACAGTAGACATTGTAGATCACTGATCAGTGAGTATGGTAATGTTGCGATTTGACTTTAGATTTTTGATTTTTTTTGAGATGCTCCAGAGAGGGTTGGTTTAGATTCCAAATAGCTTAGAGTAGAACAAGGGATACACAAATTATAGACTTTTCTTCTTATGCTTATACTGGGGACTTGATCATTACGGGCCCAATTGGGCCCTTATGAGATCACATATTTGCCTTACCATTAGAGTTAGTGATAGTATACCCTATCCCCTCCTCATCTTCGTGCTTCATTGTTATATACTAGATAATGAATTTTGTTATGAATCATCTTGATTGGATAACTAGTTAGTTTGTGTTGAACACCTTAAGGTAGTTATTGATGGAAGAGTCATATTAATGTTGCTTTCTTGTTATTTATGAATTCGGTTAATGCTTCCTTATTAACTTTTTTGGATAAATGTTTATATAGTATTGGATATTGTAATCTAAGTACCATTTTTATGATTCTCGTGAATTTTATAGGTTTACAGAGTTCCTGTAACTATCCAAAGTCATTTGCGACTTACTGAGATCAGAAGGTTGTTTACATTGTATAATAGCTTAATTCATTTTATAAATATAGCCTTTTTTTAGATTTACACATTATATAGCATCCCAAATCTTTTTTTCATCAATTTTGTTGAGTCAGAAATATCGATTACATAAAGATTTCAAATATATAGTGTTAGAATTCTACTTCGTTTCCCTTCCAAGTGATTTTTGAAATATTTAGGAAAAAGCTATCAAGACAACCTATGGCTGATGATAAATTGGTTGCTGATAAATTTACAATTTGACTAATAAATCATACAGGGATGATAGATTGTCCACTTTGATTGATAAATTGACAAATTGGTGGTCTGCCCATAAAAAGGCCTTTCAGGATCTTTTCTCATTTCTTCCAATTCCAGTTGGTCTCTTGATCTCTTGAGCTTATATTTGGTCTTTGAAGAGTGTTATTGATTTTATGATCCATAGAAACCCATTTTTGTGGTTCTCCTATTATTATTATCGGTTAATTTCTCATTTTTTTCTATTGTAATAAAGTGTAATGTGCTATATAAATTTTTAAGGCTTATATCATTATTTTCTACCGTGATTTTAAGAATTATTTTGTACCATATGATGTATGAGCTACACTCTATGTGTTGGTATAAGTATTTCATCTTTCTGAGCTATTACGATTTATGTAAGTATTTTTAGCCTGGATACTAACCCCGCTATTTATGTAGCAATATGGGTCTTATTTTACTCCTTGTAACTCGTGGTTCTCCTTTTTGCTAGATATGTGTGGTGTTGAGATCGGTCATGATTATTTGGATATTTGGGAACAATTTTCAAGGATCCCTGTAATCTAGTTAGTCTACAATATACGTTCTTCAGACTCTGTATTAGTGTAGTATATGTATGGTAAAGCACAATCTCGGGGATGGCATTATTAGTCGAGCCCCAATATTCTTATTTTTCTAGACAATGGCCTATTTAGCTAGCTTTTAGATGAGTTACTTTACCTTGGGCTATGGTGACTTACCCGTTGTCTCATGCCAACTCTACAGTATAGTATCATTGAGGGGGAGTACAAACTTTTCTATGTATTATTTATATGGTAAATCTAGAATGTAGATTGGTTGGGAAAGGATTATACCATTAGTTAGAACTTAGCAGGTATCCTCTTATTTATGTTGGTAGCATTAGAGCCGATCTAGGTATTCTAACTGAGATGTTGTGTATGATTAGG
>JBDJHY010283636.1:0-16810 GCA_039654485.1 Withania somnifera
ACTAAAATTGAATTACCCAACTTTTATATACTAATTTCTAAAGTGAAAACATAGTTGAGGCATAAAAAACAAAAAACCTTAAAACTAAGGAAAACATCCGGATAGACCATCAAAAACATAATAACCACAATGCCAACATGCGAACCTCAATTTGAGGAAATAAGCCCAATCAAATCTATAACAGTCCCAAGAACTCACAATACTAAGCACACTTCTACTACACTACACTGATGAACCAAAATAATGAATGTAGAAGGTCTTTGCTCAGAATCTTAACCTTACTCAAATGCAAACCAGATATACTAACCCGTACTCAGGAAAATTGAAGAGCTGACTCAAATCAATGATCAATCAATGCCAACCATATGATGGATGACCCATATCCACTAGAATGCTAAGATATTAGAAAAGACAAAAATAGGGTCAACACTCTCGATCCACTACTAAAGAATCAACAAAGGGGAAAACACAAGAGTAGATTTGTCTAAACAATCAATAGAAAATTCTAAAAAAGATCGATCCCGAATTTGTTTAACTCAACATAATCATTTAAAGAGGGATAAATATTGGCTTAAATGCCCAGATCAACCATACTAGTCCATAACCAAACTCTCACTTAAGGAGGGAGGTCAGGGAAACACCACCATAATTCAACAGCGTAGGAATCAAAAAAGGCACAAAACATCAAAGCTAACATCACGTATAAAAGCTAAATGAGCCTGACAATATCACAAAACTAACCTCCCAACAGAAGAATAGAGGGATTCTCAAATGATGCAAGGCTAAAGAACCTCACCATGCTATTATAAGCACACTACATATAGCTATAGGCGAAACTAACACAACAGTCTAGGAACTCACAAAAAAGAAAAGGTAGCCCGACTATGCAACAAATATCTATGGTCAACCCATCTATCAAGAATATCAATGCCAGACTAAACAATGGAAAAATCAAAGAATCAAGCTCCCCAATGAATACTAATAGAATTTAACAACACGATCCACTACTAAGAAATCAAGTGCCAGGGTAGCACAAATAACATCACCAATAATGTATCAAAAGCAACTCTCACTCAAGTTAATACAATAACGAGCTAAAATGAAGGTTACATAAGCATAGTCGACAAATTTGGGGCATATAAAGTCCAACCTCAACAAATAGAGGGATGAATAAACATATATAAATGGTTACTAAAATAATAGCCAACTAAAACAAGGTCTAGTTAATCACGTGCTAAGAACATCAAACTTAAGAGCACAACAGCTGAGACCTTAAAAGGAGTCTGACTTGGATGGGCTAACAGATAGACCACACTACACTGGGGAAACCTTCAGAGATATGGCTAGAAACCCCACACCCAAAGCATGACATTCCCCGAGGGAAATCTCTGAAGTAATGGATAGATAAACTACACTCCAAGAGAAAACCTAGTTGCTAATGCTGACGGAGATGCCTCGCAAAACCAAAATGGTCATCCTAACATTAAGCCCTAGAAAAAATGCCATCTACAGTCTAACCAACACTACGGGTACCTAACTCATCATATTGAGTAGTAACCTTGATTGGCGAAGACACTGTCTCAACAATGCACTATACCAAATAAACTGAGCGAAGTGGTGGCTAGAATAACCCTCGCTATATGCAATCCACAATAATATAACCCATATCTAAAAAAATATAGCATGGCCCATAGGTCTTAATTTAGTGAGATGATCTAAAAGAACCCACATGGACACCGCGACCTACTACTCTAGGGGAATTACCTCCCAATTTATTCCCAGGACACTATCCACAAAAGCCAAGTTGAACCCCATCTAAAGTTTTGAAGGATTATCTGAACCGTCCTACAGGATGACCTCTATCTATTGTGATATTATCACCATATTCCTCCGGACATCGGCTCTCAATCAATCTCGCAGCCAGAAACCTGAGTAAAAGAATGGCTCGACGCTACCAAAGATGGAAGTGCTGAGCGGAGAGGAAAAATCAATCTATCAACAAAGATATAGGTCTTGTCATACTCAAGGGAAAATTATAGTTGTATGCCCAACCAAATCATGAAATCCTTCCTCATACTTAGAAATGAATAATGAACCCTGTTACAAACCCAAAAAATTACCTTACATATGTATTACTCCCCACCACTCACCAATATGATCAACCCTAGAAGGATCTCCTGAAGAACTTGCATAGCTATAAACCCTGTGGGTGCTGACTCAAGTGAAACACAAGCTAATCTCTGGACACTAGGTGGCTATTGAATAGGAACAAGCTCGAGCTGAACCTCTGAATCTCTGATAGGTATAGCAGCTTGCGCAAATGTCAAAACAGAAGCACTTCCTTGAAATCTAAATTAACCTCTAGTATGGCTTCCAAATGAAGCTATAACTGACAGTGAAGAAGGTTTCTCATCCCTTTCTACTATCGAAGATCACGAGCATTTCATTTACAGAAGAATGAATAAGAAGAAAAGAGATTTCAAGAGACCATATAGGATGCATGCTTGATGTGGAAGTGAAAAAGAGATGACGAAGATAGGATACTGATTTGATCATAGCTGATCCGTAAGACTCTACTAGATACTAGGTCATGTACTTAGGATACCAATGAACCTAAAGCTCTTATACCAATTTGTCACAAACCAATTTCTCGAATCATGAGGGCTCCTACATCCCACCATAGGATAACCATCCAACAAATATAGAAAGAAAATTTTCTAAATAATTGCAGAAGATAAAAAAAATAAGGATATAAGACAAAGAAATATAGTACAATAAATAATATACCAAGACATGGTAAACTAGTACATGAGCCTCTAAGAAATTAAATACGAAGTCTAATATGTAAATGTAACATCTTTCTACAATAGTACAATGACAGAATTAAAGATAGGGAGAGGTAAAAGCAAGATCTGGATTCCAGAAGTCATCATCTACCTCAGATTAGGATAATCAACACAATTAGGAATTAGCTGTGAGCTCGTACTATAAACTGTAGAAGTGTAGTATGAGTACCAAAAATAATGGCTACCCAGTAGGCATCATAGGCCGACTAGGCTAATATAAGAAATAAAAATAGTAAATAGCATATAATAAAGAAGCTAGGGAGACATTGAGAATGTAGATGTGAGCGGATAACAGTAGATCTAACAGATATAAAGCATGGAGCTAGCTAGAAACTACAATAGAAGAACTCAGAATAAGAAATAAGATGTACCTGATTCCTTGAAAAAAGTAAATAAAGTAAAGAAAAATAACAAGGGTGGTGTACCGATAACCTTAATAAAAGGTGAAGTAAGAAGACATCACCACACATAAAAGTCATGACGTGGAGAATAGGAGGTGAAAACTATTCAATGCATTTAAATAATCAACTAAATAGAAATAATCCCATTTGTACCCCATCTTACCAAAAGGTAAAAACTAGTAAATCTCACCCCAGTCATCTCATTCTACAAGTAGGTACAAATAAGAAGACAAGTGCAGAAAGTAACACAGATGTGGATGTGATGATAAAGGTACAAATGGAATATAAATGTGTATGATCCTCCTCCATACCATAGGTATGGTAGGCAGGACCCGTGGGAGAAATTCTTGTATATCTGATATCGTATACCCTTCCCCAATTATATACATACTAGTGGTGAGCGACAAGTTCCATATATGGATTCCTTGCATACTATCTCAATACTCAACTATATGAAAATGTATACGCTGATCCACCAAGTACCCGTAGGTATAGAGAGCGGATACCTATGGAAGGACTTCCCTATAAAGCTAATAATATGATGTATATCCCTCCCCAATCATATGCATGCTAGCATCCGGGGGCAGAGTCCATAGAGAGCCTCCCCGGGTAATATTGAATTATGGGTCCAAATGTATGGGCTCGGGTTTACTGAGTCTAAAACTTTTCAAAAACTAAATATTTGTGCCCAGGCTTCACCAGGACTAAAACCAGATAATGGCTAATATTCAGCATCGGGCAACGGGTCAAATTTATAAGTATGAAAGGTCATATACCCAGTGCCAGGTTTAGGTCCTTGAAAAAAAATAGAAAATAGAAGTACTAGGCGTCCAATCCACAATCCGGGTCATCGAATAACTTAGGAAATAAGAAAATACCCTTTTTAGTAAAAAGTCCGCTTATAAATCAACATTATATTTAGGTTAGCTAGTAGTATCAACATCTATGTGATCATATCTAGAAATTATCTTTGTTCTCAATGTTTATTATCAAAATCTCAAGTAATGCAAGTCATCATTATCTGAAAAGGGCTTTCATGGCCAAATCAATTTTTAAAAGCGCGCTCATCAGGCTGTGCAAGGTTATGAATTAAACAATACGGGTATATTAACCATAAACATTGGAAACCAATGCATAAATCTAAGTAATATAATGATTACATACATGAATAATAACAAACACAATCACAGTCAAGGATCACAGAATGTCCTTTCATCCTTGCACAAGTTCAAAATCACAATAGCAAGAATAACCTGTCAAATTGATGTCTGGGACTCACAGACATTCCTAATAATCCCACCATATATGTTCTAGAGTCAGTGTATACCACTCAAGGCCACAGGGTAATCCATAGTAAAAATATAACAACAATACGTAATAATGAACCGACATAAAGAAGAAGGCAAAGTTAAAGGAACCAACCTAAAATTCTCAGACCAAGGATGCTAAATCGTACTATTATTTTCCATATAATTAAAGTCTAAGATCATAAGTCATATCATACTAGTCCTTCTGAGGCATGCTCACAAATGCAGAGTTGACGATGTCTAGATGCTCCAAAACTCCAAAAATTCACAAATGAGCTTGAACAATGACGAAAATAAAAAAATAATAATCTATATTTTAACAAGATTCAAACGACACCCATAAATCTATAAAATAGTCGGCGTCAAAATATAAATGGGCCTATAGGCCTGCAAACCCGAAAATTCAAATAAAAGGTATAAAAATGTTCCCCACATCGTAGAAAACTCATACCTAAAATTTGGAGTGCATATGAGCAAGAAATAAGATTGAAACAATGAAATAAAGTGAATAATTAAATTTAGAAATTTGGGGAAATTTTATCGAAACTTGAAGAAACTAAAGTGGAAACATACCAATAATTGATAGGGAATTGAAGAAATTAAGTCCCAAATCACTCATACTAAGACCCAAGGATTTTTATGCTCATAATGGTGTTTTAGATGAAGAAGAATGAGAAAATAGGAAAAATTTTAGAGATTTATGACTAAATATAACTGAAGAAAAATGTTCTTTGTGATCGAGAGCAGGCGAACACGATCAGGAAGAAGGTGTTTATGGAGACACTCATCATGAAGAGGGATTTTTTTATCAATGGTCCTGTCGATAATCCGAGATTGCAATGGAACAGATGTATTTTTGAGAGTCAGTTTAATAACCCTTGGTGATCACGATGAACCACATTGAGATCACAAAGAAGCTTCACCTGACACCAGAAATAGAGAATTGTTACTTCACATGATGGTTTGGGATGGCTCCAAAATCCAATAAATACAAACTAAATATGCAAATTTCATGAAAATAACATTCTGGACTCAATGGAGCAGATGAAATTTTTTATATGAGATGGTTTCGATGAAATATTGACTAAATTAAACAAACCCCAACTGAGCACTTGAAATGAGATCAGCTAATGCCTGAACGAACACTTCACCCAAACTCGCCATTCTAGAGTTGATGGCGCAATAGATTTTCAATCTAAGGCTCCAATTACAAGATGACCACCCAATCTCCACTTATGAACCATAAAAAATATAAAACAAAAACGAGATTGAATCATAACGAGTGGTTGTGGACACAAACCAAGAGTCCGTCTAGATGAAAATCCATATTTTGGAGCTAAGGAACTGTCAAAAATTAATTTCGAGTTTCTTTTCACAAAATATTGACCAAAGTCAACAATTTTAATATAAAAAGCACAAAAATATGGAAATGGACATAACGACCAAACGAATATCCTGAAAACCAAACCACCGGTCCGTATAAGTCATAAATGACTTAAGGCCGCTATATGAATTCTCTAAGATACATGAAATTATAAAAAATACGAAAATGATCGGAAGGGTCATTACATCAATGGAATTATTCAAAAAAATCTCGATCGTGAGGCGTAGGCCGCAATCACGAAGCCCATGGAAAATAACTTTATATGATCGCAAAGGAAAAACTGTAATCGTGAAGAACAAACATTGCACCAGCTCACCACCTATTTCAGCTAAACTTAGAAATTTTAAATGATGGTTTGAAAGGCATTTGAGGCTGATAAACACAAACCAATATGTAAATTGCATGGAAATAACATTTTAGATTCAATGGTGTAGAAGAAATTATGATTCAGGATTTGCTTGATGAAATTATGAATAAACTCAACCCTAGACCTAAATTACATCAATTTCAACTGAATAACTAAAATGAGCTCTGCTACACCGAGGCCTAAAGAACACCTCACCTAACCCAAACTCAACATAATAGAGCTGATGGCGCAGTCAAATTTCTAATCCGAGGATTTGATCATAAAATTACCATTCAAGATCCACCTATGAACTAAAAAGCTCATAAAACATGCAAAACAAGATAAAATCACAAAGAAGGCTTCTAGACTAAAATCCATGTTCTGGAGCTAACAAAACTGTTAGAGTTGGATTTTGAGTTCCTTTTCACAGAATGTTTACCGAAGTCAAAGATATTAGAAGTTAAAGCTTTTAAAATAAGGAAACAAACATAATGAAAAAATGAACGACCCAGGGAACAAATCACTAGTCACAATAAGTTATAAATGACTTGAGGCCGCTATAGGAAAGCTTTAACATACATGGAAATGGAAAAAAATGTAGAAATTACTGAAAGGGTCATTACAACATCCACTACTAAAAAGTCTTTCGTTCCTAGAATCCTGAAGAAAAAAGGAAAGAAAGGCGCAATGTCTCGGATAGGATAACCTAGACCACACAAGACCTACTTGGCCAATCAAAGGCTTCAAATGTAAAAGAAGCACATCCACCAAACCTCAACTTCCAAAAGGTAAAAAATCACCAACTCTTCAATATCACCAAATTGGAATGATCACAAACTATCACATAAATACTAAATCCACCATCAAATTTGAACAAGTTTATCTAAAAATACCCCACACCTATCTAAAGTAACCTCATGTTGCAAACCAAAGAAGAGACATGACGAATGTCTAATAGGAGTCTGAAACTAAAACCAAATTACATATCATATCAACCAAGCACAAAATCAGATATCACCAACCAATTCACCACTTGCAACGCAACTCAAAATCATTAATGTAATTAGATAGAGAATCCTAATATTCTCACCATAACCAGTCTAGACCACTAAAACCCCAATACTCTAGTAATTACCATTACCCTAAGCAAGCTGATCTTAAGCATATTTATAGGCCTTAAAAATATTTATTTCCCATGTTTTGACTTAGTTTTGAGAATAATTATGTGTGTGTAGCATCACTAACCAATGTGATTAGTCTATTTCAAGTATATTTGAAAATTTAAGGAATGTAGATCAAGCGGGAATTGAAGTAGGATTGAGCAGGGAAGAAATACAGGAAAATAAGCCCTATCACGATTGGGATCACGTCGTGATCCCCTGTTAAACCAGGTAGCAATTGTTCTCAACTTGCAAGATTAGTGGGGTCAATTTGGTCTTTTCGCTTGGGCATCTATATAGCATTAGGGTGTCATTTTTTTGTCAGTGTGCAGTACTTAGGGATTGAAAGCATCAAGTAGAGGAGATATTCAAGCAACCTAGGGTTACATCTAAAGTTCAATTTCTATACATAAATGTTATCAATGTTATTTTTAAATTGAAAATGAGTTTTCTTGGCTAAAAACCCTTGTTCTAGGGTTATGGATGGCACATGTTGTATTGTATTGGTTTTATACAAACTAGTAATTATTTCTCATCATTGGTTGTTTTTATGCTTCATAATTAATGTGTTCTAATAGATTGGCCACCATTAGAATAATTACATAGATCTATAGTGCACCTATCTGGTACTCTCATGAGTTGAACAAAAGTGTAAGGAGTGAAATTG
This sequence comes from Withania somnifera, assembly GCA_039654485.1. Classification (NCBI taxonomy): domain Eukaryota; kingdom Viridiplantae; phylum Streptophyta; class Magnoliopsida; order Solanales; family Solanaceae; genus Withania; species Withania somnifera. Next base: position 8,112 of record JBDJHY010283636.1, read on the forward strand.
TGTTTGTTGAATCTAAAAAATAACAAACATAAACTGCAATTAAGACATGACCATGTACTTAATGCCTCACTTGGTTAAATTGAAAAGATAATGATAATGCATTTATGTTAAGTCATCACAACACATGTTGATCAAAGTAGTTGTGCGATTATATAAATAGTGAGTAGAGGACTATCAACCCCAAGTCATAATTTCAACCTCGAAATCAACAATTAGAGAGATAATGATGTTTATCGAAAATCAAGATTATATACGAATGTGTGCAATGCCATAGCCCTGGAATGGTTGCTTATATCAACAATACTTGACTTTTTCACCCCAAGTCTCATTTACATATCCTTAGTTACATTAGAATAATACAAAACTATCAATTTCTTCTATTGTTACTTTCAATTGCATATTTTTTGAGTTCCTTATAAGAATCACTTACGAAACTAATTCACAATTCCAAGTCTCTGTGGGTTCGATATATGTCTCAAAAAAGTGACTATATTACTTGTTAGACCACGTACATTTACGTGTGTGCTGGAAGTCAACACTAGCATGTCAATCCTTAAAGGGTCCAAAGGGGTCGACACTTCATTCCTCCATGCCTTTAGCTTAGATATATGGTACATGATACTTCCCCTCAACTCGTGACTACAAAACAAAAACAACAACAAAGGTGATAAATAAAAAAATATAAAAACAAAGGATAAAAACATCGTCTTAACTTGGGTTGCCTCCCAAGAAACTCCTGATTTATGGTTGTGGCATGACTCACACCACATCACATCAACCATAATCCTTTGATCTTTTCCTCTAACTTGGAGGTCATCTTCTTCTCTTATTTTTCACCAAGCCTTAACCAATAGACTCAATTTTTCTTAGTGATTGTTTACCTTTTTTAGGGTCATCTTACTGGCTCTTTACCCTTTTTAGGGTCACATGCAGGTTTTTCGAGATTATATTTAGGCTCAATTTTTTGAGATTCTAGAACTTTTGTCACTTTGATTAAGCTTTTAGATAAAGTTTGCATAGGTTTGTACTCCTCCACCCACACTTATTCTTTTTCATCATCGTGATCTTACACATATATTAATATTTTTTGTGTGGGAGAGGGGGGGGGGGTCGAGTACCTTATAAACTCTGGATGTCACTTTTTCATCATTCAACCTTATTTTGAGAGAGCCTACTCTCATATAAATTAAAGATCCACCAGTCTTCAAGAATGAATGTCTCAGAATGATTAGCACCCTTTAACTTCATTAAAGTCAAGAATAACAGAATCAAATGGGATAACAAACTTACCAATCTTTATGAGGACATCTTTAATTATTCCTTCGAGATACACAATATTCCTATTATCTAGATGAAATAGCACAGAGAAAGGCCTTAGTTTACCTATACCAAGTGAGTTAAACATAAATAGGGGAATCAAGTTGATGCCTGAACTCGAATCATTCAATGCTTGCACCACCTCACTTTCAACCATTTGCATAAGGAGGGTGAAACTCCTAGGGTATTTCATCTTCTTGGGCATCTTGTTCATTACTACAGAGCTGCACTCATTAGTAAGTTCCATAGTCTCAAGATCACCCAACCTCCTCTTGTTCATTACCACATCCTTTAAGTACTTAGCTTACTTGGGCATTCCCTAAAAAATATTTATCAAAGGAAGGTAATGCGTAGCTCTTGAACATGTCAAAGAACTTCTTGAAAGATTCCTGCTCTTTGCTTTCTTAAACTTCTTTAGGAATAGTGGTGGTGGCCTTATTGTCTCTGCAGGCTTAGAATATGGTTACTTAGAATTCCCCTTCTCCTTAGCCCCATTATCTGTAACTTTATTTGGCCTAATCAACTCAAATTGAACCTCATGATTTATTTTTGGGGTTAAATCAACCATTTCTTTACAAACCTTAAGGATACTTCTATAACCTATTTGGATGTTCTTTATCACCAAGAAAACCACCTTGGGGGTCTCATATTATGGAGCTTGAGTTATTTGACCAGCCCACTTCTCTATATTCTGAGTTCTAAGTTGCTGATTTTTTTCAACCATTTTGTCTTGTCTCTCAACTACTTGTGTCAAAGTTGCAGACATCTGAGTCTAATAGCAAGAAGCAATTTAAACATATCTTCCAAATTACCGGTCTAAGCCTATTGTTTGAAGTTGTGTGCTTCATTTTGTTGCCCACCCCATGCATAGTTCGGTTGAGTCTTCCAATTTCTATTGTAGGAGTTACCAAAAATTTTGGTTTTCCCTTTGTGAATTTTCAAAAAAATTGATAGACTTTGGATTTGCATCACACGAGAAAACATAGTGATCACTGGATCTACAAACTTCACACTAATTTTTTACCTACTGAATATGCTGCACCAGTTGAACCACATTGTTACTTAGATCCTGGACATTAGCCATAATTCATTTGTCCAACTGGATCATCACTTGGTTCTGAAAGCTAGCCAATTGTGAAGCTAATTCTAAGACTGCCTCAATTCCTTGAAATTGTCTTCACTACAGCTTTATAGAGATCACTATGCCAATTTGGATTGGTCTATGAGAGAGAGTATCCAATGAGGTATACAACTCATCATATTTCTTCTCAAAATCTTGACCACTTGTAGCTAAGTCTAGAAAAATCTTAGTCAGGTTAAGGATTTCTATAAAGGTATAGGATAACACCTCATTAGACTGCTAATAATCAGGATAATTTCAAAGAAGTCTTTTTAATCACCCCCAAAGCTTGATAAAGATCCTCTCCGGTCTTTTGAGTAGAACATATAATCTCACTCCTCAAGTTTGCTATTTTACTAGAAGTAAAGAATCTGATGATAAATTTCCTTGAAAGATGGTCCCATTATGTGATGGACCCTATAGGTTCTCATTTAACCATTTTTTTACATCCCCCAGATGTGAGTACGAAAAGAGTGTAAGACTAACAAAATCCCTAGATACCACTGCAGGTATAAATATATCACTTATCTCTATGAAAGTATAACGGTGGACCTGTGGGTCCTCATGTAGTAGATTAGTGAACTACCTTATCGAGTGCAACACCTGCACCATATTATATGTAATCTCAAAGACACCTCCAAGCGTAGGATTTTTTATGGAGAAGGTGACGTTAATTGCGAGTGGGATAGGCACTTTGCACACAATCCTTGGCTTGAGACATTGGTTTAGGACTAACCTTGACCTATTGATCCTACTCAATCTATAGTACAATGTAGATAAGTGTTGCTTTTCTTCTTAATTGGTGTAAGCATCGATTAGGTTCAGGATCTGGTGGAACCAAATCCTTATTCTAGACCAACTTATTATCTGTTAAAAACCTTACCTACAAATTCAAGGGACAAGAACAAGTTGTTAGCACTTATCAAATAAATTTAGCAAACTTAAAATAAGAAAATAACTAATCTTCACGTTCCTGGCAACAACACCAAAAACTTGATAAGATTTTGCATATGCTCAAGTGTATGTGGTCTACCAAGTAATATAGTAGCTTGTTTTAGAGCCAAGATATAGTACCCAATGGAATTATAGTTAGAAATTAACCAATTTTAATTTTAACTTTTCTATTTAACAAGTGCATGATTTAAACAAGATAAAAAGGTTTGATATTGTAAACTAAACAACAAAATAGTAACTGGGTGATCTTTTGGTTGTAACCAAGAGTTGGAGAATTCTAGGGTTAAGACTTACTCAACATTCATGCCTAACTATAGTTTTTCATTCGTTTAGTTATTTATTGATTATTAATCACGATCTTGATAATATGTCCATTATCTCTCGTTCCTCTAACCGTAACCACAGTTGATGACCTAGATGCATCATTGAGAGGGGATAGGCCAACCAGGTTTGATGCATTAAGTTATCTTCCTGTATTTGACCAAGATGATCAACCTAGGTATATCTCTATCTAGGAATAATCAATCTTATTATCACTAGTAATATGTGATCCACGCTCCTTAATGTTCAACATTCTAACACCACTTCGTCTATCGGGTCTAAGAGTAATATATAGTTTTATCCTAAAGGTTGCGAGTCTTTAGAATACTAAGCATAAGATCAATAGGCACAATCAATATGATAAAGAACATAAACCAACCATAAAATACATTAAACAATCATGTCGCTTAACCCAGAAAAGATGGTGTTTATCCACTCATATGTTTACAAAGAATATCCATAAAGAAGTTCATAATTAAAAACATAAGAAACTAAAGGAAAGAAAAAGAACCCTAAGTAGGGAGTTCTTGCTCACTTGGTTTTGCTCCAAATAATCCTTTTCCCCAAGATAGATGAATAGGTGATAGGTACACCTTTTATTGTCCTCTAAAGTTCATCCAAATCATACCTACATGAAGTTTAGTTTATACCAAAGAAGTCCCAAAACTTCTCAGTTATTTAAACTCATTTTTGAACCCATGGAATAACTTACAGGTCGCGAGGGAAAGTTGATGACTTAAAGTGTGCGATGGGTTTTATCTGGTCGATTCAACTATACGTCACGTGGACTATTGAATAGATAACCAGCAGCCCTCCATGTTATCCACCATGCTGCATATTTAATTTTATCAGATTAAGGTTGCAATGCGGGCTCAAGTGCACACCTCAACTGTGTTAGTTACTGCCTAATATCTTTATTACATGCTTATTTATCAGTTATTGATTTCCATGGGTCTATTACCATTGAATTATATCTCCAAAATCACCCCAAACACTCCACATTTGATCAATACAAGACTACCAATAGGTAACAAAACCACTAAGCATAAGATATTCTAGGCATCTCGTCTTTATTTTTCCTTTTGTTTCATGTTGAGCTTGTGTAAAGATACCATCTCCTTCAACACTTGTACCGGGTTGAAAATGGATTCCAAATCAATATTAATTCCTACACATTGATTCCTCACTATCACTTCTTTTTTAGCTCGAAGATAGCCTCTCACAAGATTGAATAGCCTTAGCTAATTTCACTTGTGGATTTTTTCTTATTCATTCCTTCATCTATTTGCTTGTGTTCTTAATAATATAACCTGAAAATCAGTTCCAAAAGAAACCTACAAGATCTCATAACAAACAAATAGGCCATTCAACACATCAAACTTAAATGAAACATACTAAAGCATGCTCAGATTAGCCTATTTAAACTAGTGATCCCATCTAAACTTTATTTCTTTTTTATTTGCACTTGTTTTGGAAAATTCTCTATAAATGGTATAACCTTTTCACTTAGAACATAATAATCCATTATTTCCATTTAAGCTCGCAAACATTCCAAGTTATCCTCAAAACAACAATAAAAAGTAGGTAAAATAGGGTGAACAAGTATATACATGAATCTGTGATCAACTGTTATTATTAGCATATATATTTATCAGCTTTGCAATTTTAACCAGTACTAAGAGGATGTGTGTTATCTATAGAAGTAGTGGGTTATACTTATATTCCAAAACTATGTGCCATCGTGGGTCACTCACATGAGTAGATGGCCATAATTTATAGTTTCAATCACAGTATATGGGTGTTTTAAAGAAAAGGTTCTATACCTTTGAAAATATAGAATATCTCTCCCTAACATGGATAAACCATTGGCCTCCATGTTAGCTCACATAGTTTATTTAGGTATTCTCATGAGTGACTTTTATAGTAAAGATAAATTAAAGTTGTTTATAGGTATCATTTTTCATGAGTATACATCTTTTAGTATCACAACATTATTTTAGTTATCATGACTTATTATTTATCTGATTTTAGTATTTTACTAGGCTATACATACATGTATCTTTTCAGTTATTTTATGAGATTTTTGGTCATCGCTTTATATTTTAGTTAGTTATTATTCAATATGATTTACATATAATTTTTCATGATGCTGGATAGTATCTTCTCTATATTGACCACATACTCTTTTGTGTTGTATTGTCTTATAATTTAGTTTGAGGTTTTCCTTCCTACATTTGAATATTCCCAGGATCTTCATTTAGCAAAACTTTTGGTAAGTCCTCAATCATTTAATGTGAAGTTAGGGATCATAGAGTATTTTGAAGTTAGCTAGGGGCTTGTCCTATAAACTCACCACTTTGTATATGTAAAGGCTATTTCATACATAGAAGTTAGTTATCTACTTACACGGGCTTGAATTTTATGGATTCAGATTTGTTCAGTTTTATTTTACTTACACAATCAGTCTATTTCAATCTTGTATACTTCTTACACTTATATTCTAGTCAATCTTAATATGTATGCTAGATCCAAGGTTTCACTTGGGGGACACTTATGGTTTGTAGGTTCCATGTAGACTCAACGACAAAAAAATTTGGTATTAAAGCACTAGGTTAAAAATTCCTAAGATATATGAAAGGTGAGTTAGGTAGATTTTTTTATAGGTGTGACACACGCTACACTAATAAAGGGGAGGATTTAGAGTGTTTTTAGAAAAGTTTTCCTTTTTTCGTGTTTTGAGTCATCCTATAAAGTCTAATTATAAACTCCTCTAATTTGTGCTCTACACTTTTATAGATGTGCCTCTACACAGACAAAGTATGAAGAACAGGATCGGAGCTTGTGCAAATAATCAGGATCATGTCCTCATGACCTTTGGTTTTTCTAGTTGCTTTAGCTTCCCCAGCGATGTAGTTGTAACCTCAAAGCCACAACATCACAAATGCCAAGTTTTGGAAAGAAATTTAGATTTTTGATCAGGTTGTTACAACCTACATTCTCCAATAGAGAGAAGCCCCGGGTGGATGTTCTGTTGCATTCAAAGTTCATGACTTTTTCCACATGAGTCCGCCAGAGCTCACAGGGTTAAAGTTGAGTAGGGCCACTAAGGTATTATTGATAAGGTTATGAAGTTCGTAAATGTGATGTAAGTTTTGCCAGTTGGCAGTGAAGAGTTAGCATCCTACTAGCTGAAGGATGTTACTTACCTTTGGTACACATAGTGGAAGAATTAGAGGTAGGAACGTAGCTTTAATTACTTAGGATATATTTGTTGAAGCATTCTAGATTGGTTTTTCCTAGTAGATCTTAGGGAAGATAAGGCCAAGGAGTTCATGAATTTGAGAAAAGGCTCTATGTCCATGAGGGAGTACAATCTTAAGTTCACATAGATGTGTAAGTATGCTCTAGAAGTTATTGTAGAGCCCAAGGCTTGGATGAGTAGGTTCATATATGGTATTTACGACTTGGTTAAAAAGAAATGTAAGATGACCATGTTGATTGGGGATGTGAATATCGCCAGATTTATGACTTAAAATTAACAGATGAAATAGAGAAAACTAGAGGAAAGATAAAGACAGAATAAAAAGGCTAGAATTGGAAATTTTGAATATCATTAACAAAAGAATAGTGAAGGTAACCGGTTGAACTTTTAGTAGAGATCATCAACACCAATACCATTTTCAGCTAGTGCTCCTTCTATAACACCCAATTGTAGACATGATTAGAAAGGTAAATCACCCATGTATTATTCTCAAAAAAGTGTTGCAAGGGGTTACCCTAACCCTCCAAGCAATAAGTGTGGTCGAATCACCTCGGTAAGTGCTTTTACGGTAGGAAGGGTGTTTTTAGTGAGGCCAACTTGGTAACAGGCTGAGAGATTGTTCCCTGGTAAGGCATGGTGGTAGAGCTCAGGCTACATCTATATCAGTTATGTCAAACAAGAGTGTTCATAAGGGTAATTCTACTAAGACATGTGGTGCTCAGAGTCAAAACAATCTTATGCACTTGGATCCCACCAGGATCAAGAGGACTCCCTAAATGTTGTTAATGATATGTTACAGGTTTACTCTCATGATATTTATGCACTATTACACCAAGGGGATACCTTATCTTTTACTATACCTTATATTGCTGTAAAATTCAGACTTAGTCCTAAGCAGCTTGTATTGCCCTTTTTTGTCTCTACACCAATTGTAGACACAGTTATCACCAAAATAGTTTATAAAAATATCCAATATTAGTCCTTCATAAAGTAACCTTAGCACATCTTGTAGATCTATACATGATGAAATTTGATGTCTATCTTGGCATACATCAGTTGTATTCATGCTATGACTTAGTTCATTATAGGAACATAGTGGTAAAGTTTTAGTTTTCAGATCATCCCATCCTAGAATAGAAAGGTAGTCATTCAGAGCCTAAGTTTGTTTCATACCTTATGACCCAAAAACTCATTCTTAATTCAAGAATTATTTTCTAAAGATAAAAGCTTAGACTTTCTAATCAAAATAGACATCCTTATCTTTATTTCCCAAATATCAAGTTCCATTCAAATCACTTTTATCGTTATAAGTTTAAAATCCTTCGAATCTACTTGAAGATATTTCAAAATACCATAATTCTTTACGCAAAAGTTGAGTCCATCATGAGAGTAATAAAAAACAACAAATACTATACACACCTAAAAACCTTCCCTACTTCACTAGAATTATTTAATTAAAAATCATTACAAATTAGTCACATCACAAGTATAACCCATCACAAAGTCTTCTAATCAAATTTACTTAGTAGACCACAGGTCTATCCTACAAAGTTGATCTTGTCGTCAATATGATACCTCAAAACACAGATGGACTAGTTCAATCCTATGAAATAATCAATTAATACATTCATATCCTTACTAACATTCTCATTTACTTTCACAAAAGCATACTTATTGAAAAGTTCCTTTATCCACAAGCTCATCATCCCAATATTAATTCACTCT
>JBDJHY010283637.1:0-10168 GCA_039654485.1 Withania somnifera
TGTGTCTAAATCTTAGGTCATCCGAGCATAAGTGCACGACATATAGGACCCTCCATTAATTTAGTCCATAGCCAACATTAAAGGATCATTCAGAGCAAGATAAAATGTCTCCTTCAAATAGTTTTCTCCCAACCCATGTGCGGGACATTGCTTAATAGTGTTATTAAACTGTAGCCAGACGTCATGTACGGCTTCGTCAAGCTTCATCCTAAAGTTGGTTATCTAATCCCTCAATACAAGCATCTTAGAGGGAGGAAATAACATTCCAAGAAAGCCTCTTTTAGTTTCCCCTACTTAATTTGGAGGTAGATCATGAAGTCACATTGTAGCTTCTCCATTCGGTAATAATGGAAAAAGCCTCAGTCTAATAGCATTCTGGCTCACTCGGGGCAAGTTATAAGACTTACAGATGGCTGTGAAATTCTTCAATTGTAGATTTGGGTCCTCACCAACAACCCCTCAGAATAGACCCTTCATGGTCAGTGGTTGTAGCATGGTGCTGGTAATGTTGAATTTTCTTCATGGAGCAAACAGGGATAGAATGATTTCCCTAGTAGCACAGGCCCTATCAAGGTCAATTTCATCATCATCCATATACACCTCATTAATCCTCAGAGGTTGAGGTCTACGGGGTGCATCTTGATGATTTCCTTCTCGTTGTGCATCATTAGTGAACTGCTCAGGTATAGCCACATTCTCTAGCCTATTCATTCTTGAGAATGTTCTTGATATTTCTATATCAAATGGTAATAGAGGTACTCCAAAACTACGAGTACTTGGCATACACTCTCTGCTCCATGCAGTAAAATAAAAACAACATGAAAAAGTGAAAACTAGAAATAAAACTAACTAACAGTCACTATACTTGACCTTAATGATAGCCTTATTCCCCAAAAACGGTGCCAATGTTTGATAATGCTCAAATTACACCTCCCACTAAAGTTTAAGCGATCGTTGGTCAAATATAGAACCCAACTAGGTTAGGGTCCCACAGGGAATATGGTATCGGATATACTCCCAGTAGCAGTGATTAGTCAGTTAGTGTTTCTTTCTATAAATAAACATAAAGTAAAAACGGGGATTAAGTATATGAAAGTATTCGTTGTTGTTACTCGTGATTTATATAATAGTTTAAATGTTTTGTTAATCTAGATTTATGTTCACTAGGTTTCAACAATCCTATGGATTGTAATCTTGTACAGTTGTACAATCTTTCCTAAATGTAGAGTTACGTATAAAGACAATAATATTCATCTAAGTTTTTTTCTACCTTTAATCCTAGATAAATTTTTTTTACACTAGATTAAGGTTTTGAAAGAGTGCATTGTCCTTATCGTGGTAACTCAAGATGATTACTCTTTCTACAGTAGAAACTATTAGATGAGGGTTAACGCCCCAAATTTCATAGCATAATCTCAGCTATCAGTTTTAACTAAGGGGTTAGTTCTAGTTAAACCTAGGTGTGTTCTAGTGGTTACAACCACTAAAATTTGTTTATTAAATAGTGATTATGTTCATATGCTAAGGTAGATGCAATAACCATATGTAAATTACAACCCTAAAGAAGTTTCACCATGGATCCCACAACCATAGAGTTGGGGGTTTATCCACTCATTTTATTAACATACAACAATAAAACGATAAATAAGTGAATACCATACCTAAGAAATAAGCTTCAAATTGCTTGTAGAATAATGATCAATGAACTCCACACTTGTGTATTTGAGGGAAAATATGTATCAAAACCCTTAGTTCAAGAGTCTCTGATAATAATAATGATTATAATGATGATGATCAAAAGTCTCTTCTATTAATAATGATAATATCTCTCAAACTAACCTAATTCTACTATTTATAGACCATGGGTGTAAGTGCAATATCAGAAACTTGGATTAGGTCGTCGCTTAGCATTGGATGGAACACTAGATGAACCGATGATGACAGATGGATCATGTAGTCTATCGTCTACCACCTCCACTATGTACTGAGATATAAGTTAGGCAAAAGGATTTTTAGGCAAAAGGATTTGGGTGAATCATCTTGTCTCAAATGGGATGTCTCTTGAGTCGTCTAGTCTTTGGACCTATCTAGTGATATCCCTATTGGTTGATGGACTCAGACAAACCATCTGTTAGTGAGAGAATCGTCCAATCCACCATACGACTTGACCTTCTTATCTAGTGCCTTTCCTTTTGGGAGATGTCTTGGACGAGCCGTCTGGTAATAGGAAAAACAGCCAAGAATCATTCAAAACCTTCCCTTTTTCTATACAACTATTACAAAGTTCCTCATATTTACTTAACCTTGCAAATACTCATAAAATGCATTAAAACACATTGTTGTTACTCAAGAACGTGCTTTATTTCCTGGGTTTTAAGTGCAATATGTGATGTAAAATACCATCAGATAACTTATTGTAGGTGTTAGAATATGTGATCATCTTTGTGAGAGAGAGAGTTCAATTAATTCCCATGGATGTGTCATCTAGTGTCTAGTAAAGGGAATTATTTGACATTAGGAAATTTCAAATCAATCTCTTATTCTCAATGATTGAATTTGATTAGTGTCAGTGAGCATGGTTATAAATGATAATATTTAGTCAATGATTGAGTCTTGTGATTTATGAAAGAGGGGTAACATTATAGGCATGACAACATTGTTTTCATCAAACAGGCATGCATTTTTAAAATCAGACATGAGCATGACTAGCAAGATAGTACTATTTTAGGCTATGTTTCTTATTGATTGTTTGATTTACTTGAGGATGAGCAAAGAATTAAGTTGGGGTTTTTATGAGTGGTGAAAATACCACTTATTACCATAAAACAATAGTGAGAAAATACTTGTCCACTAAGATATTTTGTTCATTTTTAATGTTGACTTGGTTGGCATCTTAGGTTTCAAGTCAATTTCATGGCACAAGGACAAATAGGAGCAAACGGAGGAAAAAGAGCTCAAATTATGCAAGTTCAGAGAGAAAGACCATGGTTCCGGTAGCATCATTGACCGCCGATGTCACAACTCGATTTCTCGGATCATGATGGCACATACTATCCCACTAGTAGGAGAACCAACCCTGAAGACCCAAGCCAAAGTGAAGGGCTACTACTGCAAGTATGGCAAGCACTAGTACTAAAGAAATAACTACCAAGAAGAGGCAGAATAAGAAATACAACATAATATTACACAATCAATAAATCCCTCCCAGAACCTGGTATCAATGTATGCATAAGCTACTAAGAACAAAATACAAATATATAAAAGTACAAAAGACGTAACTATCTTGGGAATCCAAAGAGATCAAAAGATAAAGAGAAGGGTTATAGGTAGATCTGGACGTTAAGAGCTCTTACTATACCTCTAAATTCGGCTGGATGGCATGATCGGCAACGTCAACAGTGATAGTCCACACCTAAACCTGCATCCAAGGAGACGCAGAAGTGTAGCGTTAGTACAAGCTTCCAAGGCAACCCATACCCAGTAGGCTTCGAGGGCCCACTAGGCACATAATAACCATAAAAGCAGTAAATAACAAGAATATAAGAAATTAAGGCCACACACACAAACTGAATAACACGGGAGATAGCTACTTAGATACGGAGAAAGAAGGAAGATAGATTATGACATCGCTAGCAAAGACATAGAATAAGATCACAGGTAAGAAGGGAAGATTGTACCCACGGTCCTTGCTGCAATATAATAATAATAAAAATAAAGCAAACAGAACAAGTAGGAAAGGTGATAAATAGGACATGGATGGTATACTATTAACTTCAAGATGTATAAAAGGAAGGAATGACCCGGTAGCACCACACACAAGTATCCCACATAGCCATAATGGTCCGAAATCAAATATTAAGACTAGCTAAGAAGTAATAACAACAATACAGGAAGTAAATTAACACCGCCAAATTTCCTAGAAGAATGGCAACGTACACAAAAAACACGCTTGCTCGTAGGCACCCACATACTGCCGGGGGCACACTGAAGCAACCAAGTGCAAAAAGTAAATACACACAATAAGGTCATATATCTTATGTGTTCTCCTCCTCTGGTACCCATAGGCCCAGCAGGAAAGACCCATGGAAGGGATAATCCTAGATTTTCCTAGTATATTCCTGCTCTGACCTATACCCCTCTTCCAGTTGTCGTAGCCCACAGAAAGGGTCCATGGAGGTACATCCACCATGCACAATCGCTAACGCCAAAGTAGTCTCACATCCCAAACAACAGAGCCTCAGAGAGTCTCATAATCGGGCAAACAATGCCTCAGAACAATAGTCTCATCATACCATAAACTCAAAAACTCAAGGCATCCCATGCCTCAACAGAGTAGTATCACCAAAGTCCTCAAGATAATAGTATACTCACGATCTCCAAATTAATAGGCATGATAAGTATAGAAAAGTTGTAGTCACTGTCGTACAATGATGGACTCAAGTGCCTGTGATTGTACTAGTAGCCAAACAAAGTCAAACATAAGTCCCATAATAAGTAGTCAAATGATAGTACCCGGTGTAAGGGTGTAAAGCCTGGTCTAAAATAAGTAAAAACGGTAGTATCGGGTGTTCGGCATACTACCTAGTCTAAAATAGTTAAAAAGGTCCATTAACTTATATTATTTTCATAAAGTTCCAAGTCATTACGTTTTATTCCATTATTCATTATTATTATTATACCAAGTAACCAGCCCCCATGGCTTGATAGTCAACTAGTGATACTAGCCCCAACCCCAAATGCTCTCTCAGAATGGAGCCTGCTACTCACTCTCTCATAGAATGAAGCAAGAGCATGACAATATCTACAGATAATTGATGCCCTACACAGACGCAAGTAAGCTATAACTAGCAACACAATGCACCAACCCATACTCGAGGGTATAACCCAAAACCAACCCATGCATCAATGTTGTTCTACTACCAGAGTCATTCTAAAGCAATTGCAAGGCTAATTATAGGTCAAAGGCACGTATTACATCAAACGCAAGTCAAGGAAAGAATGGGGAAGCGATGAAGAAGAGGTACGAGTATGTGGTAACAACCTAGAAAACCCAACCCACAGACGTTATTCAGTATAATTATGTAAGCTATACCACTAGAGAAAGCCCTGCAGAACCTACTTGTCATCCAAAGATTAGCGCGATGTAACTATAATTACCAGCCCGACTGATAGCAAACGGCCTCCAACGGTGCAAAAACTAGTGTAATAAGAACCTAGGAATCAGTACGAGTCTAACAGTACTATTTAAACTAAAGTCCATATTAGGCCAAAATCAGGCCTAAAATAGGACCATGCAACACACTCATTTGCAAAGGACCAATGAGGCAAGTTCTATATGATGCTCATGACATGAAAAACCTTAATACAAATGGCATTCTACCCACTCTCAATGCAATAATTTAAATCCTTAAAATGATGCATCCCAATCATTACACACATTATACAGAATGAACACCTAGTAAAAAAATGACATATATGACCATCCAATGAGTGATTGGTTTGTTAATCATGGTCAACCTAATTCTAAAAAAATGTGGGAATTGTTTTGAAAAAGGTGTATCTCTTAATTTTGCAACAAGAACTAACCCACATGATGCACAACTAACCAATACTACTATTTAAGACTATAACCCATTGATGTTATCATCCTACCATTTGCTTATGAAAATAAGGTTAACTACAACACAAATTTAAAAACTAAATAATAAAAAAGAAAAAAACAAATGCAAGAGCACATCATCATCTACCAATTTAAATATAAATAGGAGTGCATACCGCATCATCCAAAAAAAAAAGCTAAAAGAGAAAGGAGAGAGTGCGAGATTGTGAGTATCATTATACAACCCAAATAAAAATAAAATTCAAAGTGCTAGTACTACCCCATCCCCCAACTATATATATGCATTTTCTCTAATCTAATGAAACTAAAGAGAGTAAATAAGGGAGAATAAGGGTCCCCCTGGGTGGTCATGGATAAGATGGAGGTGTACAATTAATGATCCTCACCTCTACAAGTGGAATGGAATAATCAAACGTCTCCATATTATCCTTTATCTGGATGCCTCCAATCATAAAGGTATCATGTGATCGAAAAGTCCCTCAGCCAGAAACTGGTCATCTAAGTCCTGCAAGTCCCCGAACATATCAATCTGGTCCTCTCTAGTGCCAAGCCCTTTGGTATGCATCATAGGAATCTAGTCCTCCTTTGCATACTGAGTCTCTCCTACTAGTGCTGGGGATCCAAAACCTATGTCAGGTCCACAACAACAATCTTATCTAGATCAACCTGCTGCAATAGTGTCAACTATACTCTGCCAGGCATCCTGGGTAATGACTACACTCTGTGAAACCGTAGCTTGGTCCTTCTATCCCTACCTCAATGTGATCTCAAACTCTTATAGCTTGGTTCCATACCTATGCACCATCAATATAAATCCCTATACCTCCTCATGAAAAGGTTATACAGCAGCTTCTACCCTAAGAGTGATCATTCTATCAATCTACGTCTCTAGTCGAATCAACCTATGATATAATATTAAAGTTTTCTATCCCATCTAAAAGATCATAGCAGGAGTAAGCTATTAGGATCAATGCAGTAGCTTCTAGTGTTGGTCCTCTAAATTTGAGGGCACCCTATTATGGTTAGAGTCCAAATGATTGGGTTTTGACAGGAGATGGCCTAACAGGAAGAGGCGTAATAGGATATTGAGTTGTAGGTGCCAAAAGTGGTGGAATATTTGAACTAGGAGATGACACAGGAATGGGTGGAGGTGCAGAAGATAGTGGTAATGCCTCCTCCCTAATAGTTCCAGAATTCTCAACACCTTGAATGTCTGTCTCCATCACTGGCTCACCAGTAGCAAGCTCACCAAATATATCTTTGTCAAATGTACTTTCTTGATGTCTATGCTCTGCTCTCATCTCCTCCTTGATCTGTGTAATATCAGTTATACACCTTGCAGTGAACTCTACATTAACACCCTTTTTACTATGGACCCTTTCCTTATAGAAACTCTAAAATCAAGGCATAGATCATGGAATCCCTATCATATCTAGGCCGTATAGGTATATCTCAGCATGAATAATATCACAACATTTATCAACTCTTGGGTAGTAATAGAGCCAATCATAAATGCTCTATGAAATCAAACCACGGAGTCATTCTATGAAGGGGCTAGGTTTGAACTCATAAATTCCAACTAATAACGATCAGGGTCATGGGTGTAAGTATTCTTAATCTCAAACCCTCTTTCTCCCTGAAGGATGACTGTTATTTATCAATGCAGATAACCAATCCCTCATGCTATCGAGGTCGGCCTTCGAAGGCTCAACCAAGTAGTGGTTCCCTTTATACATTGTGCTCATGTCTCATTAATATCATCCAACCCACATGGAACACTAACATTTCTAATCCTACTGAATTTGGATTGCTCTCGGGCCCATGTTGGAACAAACTTAGTTAAGGGCCATGTGTACTTCTATAACCCTTTCTTTTTTATTTTTTCTAGGAAGGCCAGGTATTTTTATTTCAACCCCTTAAGAGAAATCCTTTTTTCCTTGATGATTGTTCTTTTCCATGGAATTTAAATCTATTGAGCCTCCATGAAACTTTGTTTTAGGATCGTTCCTTTCTCTTTCTTCTCTTTAGTATGGTCTCCAGTATTGGCAATGGAGTTTAATAGGAGAAGTTCTACCCTCAACTTGCTCCCCTTTATCAAAGTAGAACCAATTAACATGTACTGGGGAGGAAATCTAGGGAACTGGTGAGGTAGGCCCATATAATGTAATGGAAGTTTAAGTGTTCAAAGAATCTATAGGATGATCAATTAATCTAATTTTCCCCTTGTCCGTGGTGGTTGACCCTCCTAGGTACCTCAGATTCTTGGTTTTTTTCTTGAATTTCAATGCCTTTTTCTTTGCACTGAGGGGGATTATTTGAAATGCTTTTCTTGGGTTTCATTTATCTACACAACACATCACACAACATTTCACAATTTGTTAGAATACCAACAAAATTAGGCGCAGGAACTGACCACCATATATTAAGCGGTCTACTATGGCTTGCGGCAGTATACTACTGCGACCTGGGTTCAAGTCCTAGGAAATCTATCAATTTAGGCAGTCAAAGATCACCACCGAAAGTCTGTTATGCAAGATGACTGACGGCCACCATGGTGACCCTATCAGTTCAACATGTGTTTTGTACACCTACAATGCCAATTATCGATTTTGATCCAGTGTTATGCATCATTCAAGCAAAGCCAAAGTGATGTTTTCCCTTAAGAAAGTTGTCACTGAATATATCATCAAAAACACATTTTTCACATAATATCCCATTAAAACATAAACCAACAACATCAACCATTACCAAAATTTTGATCCCCACATGAATATATACAAACAATGCCATGGAATCACATTTTCAAATAATTTCATGAAGGGCAACAAGAATTTAATCAACCCACGATTAATGTTTATTCAAATTTGGGTTCCCATCTAAATACCCACACCAAACAAACCATATCAAACCTAAAAATATATTTTTCATGAATTACCCTAGGATTACAAAGATCCTATACAACTACACCCACATTTAATAAATAAAGCCACAATTCACATACGAAGATGTAAAAAAAGGAAAACTTCAATTTCTATTGCAAAATACTTTTAAGATGCAAGAAATCAATTGAAATAAGGATTTCAAATCTAACCCTTGATGTGAAATGTGATCACCAGTGATGATATTAAAGATGAATATGTGCACCAAGTAGAGATAGAAGTTTGAGTGTTTAAGTAAGGAGTGAATGTGGGAAAAAATTGATGTAACATATTGAAAATAAAACAGTTACCAAAGGAAACTACGCATCACGGCGATCACTTTTACTGATGTAGGCTATAGTGGTCCACCAAAATCCTTATTTTACTATCATATATAGTAGTGACCTAAGCTATGAATATCTATTGGTGGTTTCGACCTCCATAGACAACGACAACCTATCGCGGCCCATAGGTGACCGTCGTACTTAACAGTGTTCTAATTTTTTGACTTCCACATCTCCATACTTGTACAAACAACACCCATTATTGAAAATATGCATAAAAATAAAGACTTGGGTTTCCTCCCAAGAAGTTCCTCATTTAATATTGTATTACAACATAGTACTCAATCAAATTTTCACACTTCAATTGTACGAAAAATAAGCTTATCAACAAAGAAAAGTTTCAACCTTTTCCCATTAACCATGAATCGTGAGGCATCATTTCCATCAAGTTCAATGGCTCTACTAGGAAACACTTGCAACATCTTAAAAGACCCTGAGCACTTTGACTTCAACTTGTTCAGGAAAAGCCTCAATCTAGAGTTTAATAGCAACACAATGTCACCCGACATGAAGTCCTTTTTAGTATATTGGGTTATTCCACCTTTTAATTCTTTCTTTATATATGGTATAAATATCACCACTACAAGGAAAATGGGCTTTAGTGACCAAAAATTCATTGACCAAATTAAAATTGGTCACTAAAGAGTGCCTTTGGTGACCAAACAAAAAGTCATCACTAAGTAGTCACTAAATGTATTAATTTAGTGTAAAATTTTTTTTTGGTCACTAAATTGATCACTAAATGATTTGGAGAGAAAAAATCCTGCAAAATTGACCACTGTGACCAAATGTAACTTGGTCACTAATTACAATTATTCATTCATTTAGTGACCAAATTATTAGTCACTGATTTATAGTATGTTAGTGACTCGTATATTCGGTCTCTAAACATTTTGGAGGGAAAATTTTCGCCAAATTGACCAATTTGGAGGGAAAATCGGGCCAATTTGGTAAAGCTTTTGAGTGATTGAAATTATATTGATCACTACATACAACTATTCCATTACTTATTATTTATTTATATTAAATAATTTATTTTTATATTTAAAATAATATTGGGTAGTAGTAGTAGTAGTTATTTATTTATTTATTATTTATTATTTATTATTTATTATTTATTAATTTATTTATTTATAGTTAAAATAATATTTATTATTATAGTTAAAATAATATTTATTCTTTTATTTAATAATATTTTTTTAATATATCATGATTTATATTTTAATTAAAAATGACATTTTTCCTACTTCCTTTTGGTAGTAGTAGTTTGCTAGGTAACAAAACTA
>JBDJHY010283647.1:0-10168 GCA_039654485.1 Withania somnifera
GGTGAGTAGTTTTTTGGGTAATCTTGTTATTTTCTGCTTTTTTTAAATTGTGCAAAATGTTTTTATTTATTACTTTAGACCTAGTTTTACCTTTTGATTTGTGCGTCGGTATGTTTAGTTTGTTTTTTCGGGATACAGGACCTACTTTCCGACTTGGGTTGCTAATTGAAATATGGGTCTTATTGTTAGAATTTTTATCCCTAGACTTGCAATTTTTTTAGTTTTAGGTTATATCGACTATGTCAGAGCTTTGAGTTCACCATGTGCGCACCTTGGGGATTTTGGTCGGCATCCAGGTAGGCTAGGTTTACTTTGTGCATTATAAAGGGGTTGATATTATTATGCTTATGATATGGCTAGCATTGTTGGCTGGGTTATTTAGATTGATCCTCATTTCTCTGTTGATATTCTTGTGGGATTTCGGGGGCCCTGAAAGGGCATAGAGGGTGAAGCACTGCATGCCCAGGTCTTGGCCCTTTGTGTAGAGGACACTGAACCTGGGAACTATTTTAGCTGTTACGCAACGAGTGTGGTGAGATGAGCTCTTAGCTGGTGGCCTTTGGCTGATCCTAGACTCTATTTACTCTTTAATTCTTTTTTCTTCGTTTTATTATTTCTACTATATTGATACTCTTACATCTAGAGACTCTCTGCTGATGTTGTGAGGGTGAGGCTTGGTATTGACATTGACAGGGGTGTGTGTCTAGTGTTGTTATTAACACTGATAGGAGGTGGTTGGTCTATTTTTTTATTGACACTAACAGGGGGTGTGTGTTCGATGTTGTTTTTGACATTCATAGGGGGTGTGCGTCTGTTATTGTTATTGACACTGACAATGGGTTTGTGTTCGATGTTGATCTATCACTGACAGTGGTTGCGTGCCCGAGGTTGATACTGTTCTACTTTCTTTACCTGTGCCCCTACATATTTTCCTTAGTATGGTGTGTGCTCACCGGGATTAAGGGGGATTCACAGTGGGTTTTGCTGTGCTGTTTGTACTTACCGATGAGATGGGGCGCCCAGTAGGTTTTGCTGTGCTGTGTGTACTTACCGGTGGTATGCGACGCCAGTAGGTATTTATGGTTTACTTTTATTCTACATTTGGTGGTATCCTTCTATCCGATTCTTATTTGTGGTCTTTGCGTATATGGTACCATGGTTAGTGAGGTTTAACTAAGATGGAGCATAGGTATGTTTCCTTACTTCGTTTCGGGTTTCAAATTTTGGACTCTGTAGCTTGATTCTACCATGTTTAGATCCTGTAGTTCTATTCTGGTACATTCAATATCTTACTCCTATGCTTATTATTAGATTTAGTTTTACTACTTCTTTTACCATTTCTTTAATATTATCGACCTATTTTATTTCCTTGTGTTATTACTCGCATTTTATTTTAACCTAGTCGGCGGATATACACTGATACCAGGTCTTGGGAGGTTTGGTGACTCTTTTTAAGTTATGACATTTTTTTTCTTTCTATCTTGTTTGGTTGCTTCCACTTATTTTCTTCATATGTATCCGATTTTGCTTTAGTAGCCCATCGTTGTGGCTTTGGGGTAGAGGGCTGGTTCTCATACTATTGGGATAGTAGGTACCATCTATACCAGAGAAATCGGTTTAGGGAAAGAGTCCTCCTCTTTCTGGCATGAACCCAGTGCATAAAGATGGTTTCAACATGAACCACCACTAGTACTAGAGTGGTACCCTGCTGAATCAGGCTACTGACTATACTTGTTAAAAATGTGGACTGAGATTTTCTTCCTCCTTTTCCCTTCCTTATAGAGGGGCAGTCCCTCAACCGATAACCAATAAAAAAAATCCCACTTGTTCATACATACACTTCCTCGGTGATTTATCTCACACTTGTTGCAACTAGGGTGACTATGCCTTCCTAAAACACTACTATGAGACTGAGTTCCGAATATCTACCTCTTTAATCATGTTGATTATTAATTGACTGGGATGGTTCACTAGAAAATGGATGAGCTAGTGCTAATGACTTGATAAAATTTAGATCAGCTATTACCCAAGTCTTTTGCTGACTAAACTCAGAATTACCTATCTTGGCCCGCTTACTGTGGTATTCTCCCTTAACTTCATCTTATATCCCTTAATATGCAAAAGAATACTATGAGCCTACCTATATTCATATCTCTGATCAACATAGAAAATGACCCTCTTGCACAAGACGTAGGGGGAGACAAACAAACTTATCCTACTTGTCATGTCTTCCACCATACTACCGGCATATGTAGACAACTAGGTAAACTTTAATTCATACCCTACCACACTCATAGTGTAATGACCCTCATGATCATTTATGAGAAATATGAGGCCTTTTGCATTGAAGAGCATTTCAGTATCTACCCTAAGTCATTTTTAACTTAATGGGAATGGTAGTTCGGATCCCCAGCAGCTCGGTTGAGAAATATCTCAAATTTCCTGTTTTAGAGCCTAAAACTAAGTACTCATTGACTAAAGTCAACCTTCCTTCAAAATGAGTTGGGAATTAAATTTCGATAGTTTAGTTAACTCTGGTTTGCCAAACAAATTCAAGATTGACCTTAAGTGTGTGTTTCAGAGTTTTTGTTTGCAATTTATGCTCATTTTTGGATTTTAGTTAATTTTGAAGGCTAATTTTAAGCTTGGGTGGTATTTTGGTGTTCGGAGTGTTGGATTGGAATTCTAATGCTTCCATTAGTTCCAAAATGGTAATTTTAGCCTAATGGAGGTGTTGGTTTGCTACCTATAATTGTCGTTGTATTTTCGAGGTGTTTGTGGGAATTTTATGGTTTTAAGCCAAAGTGTTGACTTGGTCAACATCTTCCCGAAATGAACTTTGATTCTGATTTCAATAGTGCCATTGAGTCTGGAATGTCGTTTTGGGTACATGCATAATTTTTTTGCATAAGATAGACTCAGCATGCATTTCAGTTGGTGATTTGGAGTGTTTCTTTCCTTTAATTTCTGCTGTCAAAACCTGCAACTGGTGCAGGTAAAATCTTTTTTTGAAATCATGATCAGTCCATGCATAATCGTGATGTAGTAAATTTTTCCTTTTACGCAATCGCATGATTCTAGAATGCTATCGTGATGTGTGACAGTCCATCCTCTCAACGCGATCACATCCTTCCCTTCTGCGATCACGATGACCAAAGAAGGTACTCTACACGATTGCAACCCCTAGTCACGTGATCTCAGTGAATACATTTCCTGTTATTTTTATAAAATCCCTGCACGACCTTCAATTCTTATTTCAGCAAAACCTTTATGTTTTAACCAATTCCTGTGAAAAACCCATTCCAAACATCAATCCAAGGCCTAGGAAAATCCCCAAGTGTTACCCTTTAATTTTGAAGTGACCTGGGTAGGTTTCTTCTTTGTTTTGATCCTTGAATATCTTAGTTTCCTCCATTAGTGTCCCCAATGGATGAAGTGGATAAACTCATGTCATAATTTATTTATTATTGGATAATTCTTTGTTCCTTGAGTATATTTTTCTGCGTAGTATTGTTACTTCATTGAATTTCAATGTTTAATTCCATAAAGGTGAGATCTTTGATCCCGTTGTAGTTAAATATGTCTGGGCTGATTTGGATCCCTTCACGTAGTCGAATTGTGCTCAATTTTGAAGCACGGGTTCTTAGAAATACTAGGAACCCCGTGGTGAAGTTTATTTTCAGTTCTAATAAGCCGGCCCCACAGGCCTAATTGAGGCCCGATTTTAGGACCAGTCTTATACTTAGCATGATTTATACCATTAGAGTTGTATTGATATATGGATTAGTTTTATGAATGTTTCAGAGTAATATTTGCGAGATTGTAGTAGTTTATCATCGGAGGACATGTAGGCTTCTCGTGCTATCTCTGGAATTATAGCTTTAATAATTGTACTAAATAGAATCTGTTGGTTGGGTAGGTAGGTGTTTATAGTGACCCTGTAATGTTCTTTCATCCGTTTCCTTATGTCATACATATTTAGGCATTCGAAATTATATGGTGCCCGTGGTATGGAATTTCACATTGATACTTGTTCGGGCATAGATGGTTGTTATTTAATGTATAAATACTTTCTGATATGTTGTGCATGCATTACACGATAGGTTGGGCCTTTTTGGTTCTTTTATTTTCGCTTTATTAATCCATTGGTTATTGAGCTTGTGTTTTCCACTTTTGATATAGTAGTCCTTCGATTTCGAACTAAGGGTTGGTTCTCCTATTGGTGGTATAGTAGGTTCCATCATGATTCAAAAAATTGGGTTGTGAGAAATTGGTATCAGAGCCTAGGTTCTTCGGTGTTAGTGTAAAGAACTAATGTCTAGTAGAGTCCTGCGTATGGCGCGGAGATGCCCGTTGCTTATGTTTAAGAGGCTATAGTGACATTTAGGAAAATAGCTCTTTTTTTTAATCCTGTATCATGCGTTCATCTTTGATGGTTCATTGAAAATTCTCAATCATTGAAATCACTCTTTTGCAGATGCCTAGTACATGTTCATCGGTAGCAAGGAAAACAACCAGAGCACCCGTGAAAGTACCTACTCCTGCTACTACTTTCGAGATTCCATCTGTGCCTACAACACTTGTTGTAGCACCAGCTGCAACGCTTATTGTAATACCTATTTCAGTACCCGTTACAACACCTTCTTTGGACATTCGCAACATCTTATGGAAGTTACTCAATACCTATGGTGGTCCCCCTATCGATGGGACACCAAAGACAGTTCCAGTATCACAGCCTACAACTACAGTCCCCACAGTGCAACCATTTCCACTTGTTTTTCCGGTAGAGATATCAACACCTGCTCAGGTCCTTCTAGTATCGGTTGTTGATCCTGCAGTGGAGCAGAAGACTACTATGATAGATTCAGAGCAGAAGCTTCTGACCAGATTATTGAGGTTGGATCTCCCTCGGGTCACTGGAGTACCAGGGAAAACACACATGAGTTTATCATTGAGTGTGAAGAGAGGTTGAACAACATTGGGGTGTTAAAATACCCACAGTGTAGCTTTTACCACTTATCAGATGTATGGTGCCTCTAAATATTAGTGGAGAGCTTTTGTGGTTTGCAAACCAGTAGGTTAACTCCAACTGATTTGGGCTGAGTTCTATGAGGTCCTCATGAAGAAACTTTTATCCAGGGCTGAAAGAGAGTTCCTGAGAGTGGAGTTTAGGAAGATAGACCAGGGTTCAATGTCTGTGAAAGAGTTGAGGCTCGGATCTATCAGTTGGTAGTGTATGATGTGGATTTCATGCTTACGGAGGCGAAGAGAGTCCGTAGATTTGCATATTATTTGATAGATAGACTCCACAAGGCTGTAGCATTGCTAGTATTAGAAGGTCTTCCATTTTAGGTGGTTGTTGATCAAACAAACTGTATGGAATCCCTCTACTGTGAGTCACGTTAGCGTTACAAGAAGAGGAAAAGACATTAGGGAGGTTATAGTCGGTACCGTTATGGGGGCTGTGGTCAGTTTTACCACGCACAGGTCCAGTCTAGCAGGTAGGTGAAGGAATCATTATAGGTTTCATCTCCATCTCCTGTACAGTATTCGCGAGTATCTAGATCATCGCAGCATGGTAGTCAAATGGGTTTTTGTAGAGGTTCTCAACAGAATGGTTAATCTGAGCCATATTTTAAGTGTGGCCTTATGGTCCATTATGATAGAGCTGGTCCTCAGAGGGGCACTATTCTGCCTTCTCCTCTGTCTGTACAACCTTTGTGATCAGTGCCTCTGCCCGCTAGAGGTGACACATAGGGTGGTTATCATGGTGGCTTCTAGTGTGGTAGGGCCGGTGGTCACGATAGCGGTCCTTATAGTGGTGATCGCCAGTTATATGCTATTCCAGCTAGACCTAAGGATGTGGCCTCGGATGCTATTATCATAAGTTTGATTTTCGTGTGTTCTATACCTACATTATCCTTATTTGACCCTGGGTCTACTTGCTCGTATATCTCATCCTATTTTGCATCCAGTTTGGGGTTTCCAAGTGATATGTTAGATATATCTATGCATGTTGCTACCGCTTTAGGGGATTCTTTAGTAGTGGATCGGGTGATTCGATCATGTATGATTTCTTTTAGTGTACTAGACACTTGGGTTGACTTAATGCTTTTAGTCATGGTTGACTATGATGTTATTTTAGGCATGGATTGGTTGTCACCTCACCATGTGGTTTTGGATTGTTATGCCAAGACCATTACCTTAGCAGTACCTGGTTTATCTCCGGTTGTGTGGTAGGGTTCTAGTAGCCGCGCACCAACATATTTTATTTCTTGCCTTTAGGTTAGAAGGTTAGTAAGGAAAGGGTGTTTGGCATAATTAGCATATTTTCATGATTTAGAGGTCGACATTCCTACTCCTGAGTTTGTTCCTATTATTTCTGAGTTCCTTGATGTATTTCTGGCCGACCTACCAGGCCTACCACCAGAGTAGGATATTTATTTTACTATTGATTTAGAGCTAGGCACTAAGCTCATTTCTATTGCTCCATATTGTATGGCTCCTGCAGAGTTGAGGGAGCTAAAGGTTCAACTATAGGATCTACTAGATAAAGGTTTTGTTTTCTCCAGTGTGTCACCTTAGGGTGTGCTAGTTCTTTTTGTGAAGAAGAAGGATAGTACTATAGGAATGTGTATTGACTATCAGCAGTTGAATAAAGTCACAGTTAAGAACACATATCCAATGCCGAGGATTGATGACCTGTTTGATCAACTTCAGGGAGCTAAAGTGTTCTCTAAAATTGACTTGAGATCTGATTACCATCAGCTGGGGATTTAGACAGAGGATATAGCCAATATAACATTCAGGACCCGTTATGGTCACTACAAATTTCTGGTTATGTCTTTTGGGTTGACCAATTCTCTTGTAGATTTTATAGACTTGATGCATAGCTTAAGCCATACCTAGACACATTTATGATTTTATTTATTAATGACATCTTAGTGCATTAACAGAGTAAGTTTGATCATGAGCAATACTTGAGGTTGATCCTCCAAATACCAAGAGAACATATGCTTCATGCGAAGTTCTCAAACTATGAGTTTTGGTTGGAGTCTGTTGCATTTTTGGAACATGTAGTGTCCAAGGATGGAATTAAAGTTGATCCAGCAAAGATTCAGGTGGTGCATAATTGGTAGAGGCTGACTTTTGTTTTTGTGTTTCAAAGTTTTTTCGTTTGGCTAGATACTAACGACTTTTTGTTAAAGAGTTCTCATCGATTACATCGCCTTTGACCAAATTGACTTGGAAGGATGTTGCATTTGGGTGGTCTGATAATTGTAAGTTGAGCTTTTGAACCTCAAGGACTTGTTAACTTCAGCTCTAGTGTTGACCTTGCCAGTGGAGGGTCAAGGATTCTCCGTGTATTGTGATGCTTCTGGTGTTGATTTAGGGTGTGTTCTGATGCAGTAGGGTTGAGTGATTACATATGCTTTTAGGTAGTTAAGGATCCATAAGAGTGACTACCCTACTCATGACTTGGATTTGGTAGTGGTAGTATTTGAGCTTAAGATTTTGAAACATTATTTGTACGGGGTTCAATGTGAGATCTTTACAGACCATCATAGTCTTCAGTACATTATGAACTAGAAAAAGTTAAATTCTAGGTAGTAAAGCTGGACTGAGTTATTGAAGGACTATGACACCTCTGTCCTCTATCATCCGAGCAAGAAAAATGTGGTGCCAGATGCCTTGAGTCGGAGAGTGGTCAGTATGGGTAGTTTAGTAGCATTATAAGTTTTAGAGAGACAGTTGGTGATGAAGGTTTAGTCTTTGTCTAGTCGGTTGGTTAGGATTGATCTATCAGTCCCCAGATGAGTGTTAACATGTGTTGAGGTTAGATCTTCTTTGTTAGATCAGATTCAGCAGTGGTAGTTCAAGGATGAGAGCTTAGTGGCTCTTCGTGATCAGGTATTAGCTGGAGAGGCTGGCAGGGCTTCTATTAATACAACTAGGATGCTTCGATATGATAGTCGTATTTATGTACCGCAAGTTTGTGACTTGGTACAGTTGATCTTGTGTGAGGCTCACAAATCTAGGTATTCTATTCATCCTGGTACAACCAAGATGTACCTTGATTTTTGACAGTTGTATTGATGGAATAGGATGAAGAGGGATATTGCAGAATATGTGTCTAAGTATTTAAACTGTTAGCAGGTTAAGTATGAGCATCAGTGACTAAGTAGATTGATGCAGAGACTCCCTATTACGGCTTGAAAGTAGGAGTGGGTGACTATGGACTTCATTTCTGGTTTACCTCGGACTAGAAGAGGTTTTGATACTGTTTGGGTCATTGTTGACAGGTTGACCAAGTTGGCGCATTTCATTCCTACTCACTCCTCCTATAATGCTGAGTGTTTGACACAAATCTACATTCATGAGGTGGTTAGACTGCATGGACTTCCTGTATCCATCATTTCTGATAGAGGCACCCATTTTATTTTACAGTTTTGAAGATATGTTCAGTGAGACTTGGGTACCAAAGTTTATCTGAGCACGATATTTCATTTGTAGACCGACGGCCAGTCCGAATGGACTATGCAGATATTGGAGGATATGTGGAGGGCTTGTGTGATAGATTTTGGTGGTGCTTGGAATTAGAACTTACCGTTGACAGAGTTTTCTTATAATAATAGTTGTCACTCCAACATCAAGATGGCATTATTTAAGGCATTATACGATAGGCGGTGTAGATCGCCTATTAAGTGGTTTGATGATTTTGAGGCCAACAGACCAATCTTTAGAATTGTTGTGTGATTCTCTTAATTAGGTTCAATTGATTCAGGATAGATTGAGGGTAGTACAGAGTAGGAAGAAGAGCTATGCTGATCGTAGGCTTCGTGCCTTAAAGTTTGGAGTTGTTCATAAAGGGTTTCTACAGGTATCGCTAATGCACGGTGTGATGAGATTCGATAGGCAGGGTAAGCTTAGTCCCAGGTATATTGGGACCTATGAGATTTTGGAGAGAGTTGGTGATATTTCCTATAGGTTGGCCTTACCTCCTATGCTTTCAGCTGTCTATTTGATATTTTATGTTTTGATGTTGCGGCGGTATATTCCCGATAAGTCTCATATCATTCGAGAGGATTCAGTGCAGTTGGATGAAATTTTTTTTGTTGTTGAAGAGCTTGTGAAAATTTAGGCTAAGGATGTTAGAAAGCTAAGGTCCAGGTATATTCCAGTGGTTAGGATGCAGCGGAGGCACTGTCCGGTTGACAAAGCTATTTGGGAGATCGAGAGTGAGATATGGAAGCAGTACCCACAGCTATTTGGGAAATGAGGTACTTTCTCTTCCTATTTTTTCATGCTTTTACTTGACTTTCAGGGAAAATTCTTTTAGTAGTGGATGTTGTAATGACCTTCACGGTTATTTATGATAAATACATAATGTTTTGCATTCTAGAGCATTTTATTAGATTCCCTAAATCATTTATGACTTGGTGGGATCGATAGTTCGGTTCCCTAGAGGCTCGATTGAGAAATATCTCAAATTGCCTGTTTTAGAGCCTGAAACTAAGTACTCATTGAACAAAGTCAACTTTTCTTCAAGACGATCTCGGAATTAAATTTCGACAATTCTTTTTGCTTCGAAATGCCAAACAAAGTCAAGATTGACCTTAAGTTTGTGTTTCGGAGTTTTTGTTTTCAATTTGTGCCAATTTGTGGATTTTAGTTAAGTTTAAGGCCTAAGTTGGAGCTTGAGTGGTGTTTTGGTGTTTGAAGTGTAAAATAGGATTTTTGACACTTCCATCAATGCCAGAATGTTGAATTTAGGCTAGTTTGACCCCCCGAGGTGTTCGTGCTCGATTTGAGTTGTTATGTAAAAAGTTAGAAATTTTCTAGTTTTGGCTGAGTCTTGGTTGAAGTTCATTTTCGCTCAAACAACTTCTGATGTCAATTTCATTGATCCTTTTGATTCTGGAATGTGTTTTTCACATAAAATGCATATTTGGTTTATCAAAATTAGACTCCATTTCATTTCTGAAACCCCAGTTGAAATTCAAAATATTGTTGTTTTGCCGATGCAGTATTGACTGATAAATCGGTCAAAGTTGCCGATTTATTGGCTAGGATCGATAAATCAGACACTCTAATGAAAAATCAACTGGATCGATTTATCAAGCAAATTGATTGATAAATCGGTGCCTGCCAGTGTCAGGGGTGCCGA
>JBDJHY010283668.1:0-10168 GCA_039654485.1 Withania somnifera
GATATCACTACCTGAAATGGTCAACCATTATATACTAGCAAAGTCACAGCCTCACAGAGCCTGTCTCTCAACCCATAAGCAAATCTGCGGACTCTCTCCGCCTCAGTAGGCATAAACGTTGCACCATAAACTAACAATTGGTAGAATCAAGCCTCATACTCAATACACTGATATCGATCCCTACTAAATCTTTCTGAACTCATCCCTTAAGTTCTCTCACTTGGCCCTTGATATAAAATCTCTCATAAAAACCACATAGAACTCGATTTAAGTTGGCTTAGGGGAACCTACTGGTCTATATACAACAAAATCCCTCCACCACTGCTTAGTTGCACCTCACATTAGGTAGGTAGTGAAAGATACTCCATGGGTCTTTAAAACACCGAGGTTCCGTAACCTCTCTTCATACTCAACAATGAACTCGTGTGCATCTTCCCTCGAAACCCTAGTGAATCAGGGAGAATCCAATCTCATAAATATGGTTAGAAGCTTTTGCTCTGAATCTATCATAGTTTACTGCTAAACTACAGGAGTAGCAACTTGTACCGGTTGGACCTAAGAAGATACAGGAATATCTGTTAGGGCAATAGGCTGAACTGGATGCACTAGATGAGATGCAGTTGTAGGCTGTAACCTTGGAGAAGCTGTCTATTTCCCATCAGTAGAAGGACTACCATATGCACTGAGTAACTGCCAGAGAATCGTGTGAATACCTAGAGTAGCTGATGGAATAGGTGTTGGAATGGGCGTTCAATAGGTGATGTAGGCACTGGTGGAGTCTCTGGAGTGGAAACCGAAATAGTCACCCCTGTAGGTGCTCCAGCAAGAACTTGGGCTATCTACAGAGCTGCTGAATATTGTGTACGCGGTATTTGTAAAAAAAGTGAATACACAGAGTGAAAGCTTTCAACAAACCATCTAGGATATACGCGTAAAATTGGACTAAAAAGGAGAAGTCACATTTCTTAAATATCACTATAGCCTCCCGAAGATAAGCCATGGACTTCTTTGCACCGACCGACATGACTACTAGAAATTGGTTTTGTAAAATGACACCAGACAAACCCAGAGCTCTGATTCAAATTTTTCATGACCCGATTTCTTGGATCATGATGACACTTACTATCCACCAGTAGGAGAACCAACCCTGTAGCCCAAAGCCAAAGAGGATGGCTACCCTCGACAATAGTGGAATGCACAAGTATAATAGCAAGGTATAAAGGAAAGAGGACATAAAAAAATAACGGAATGTAATAACAAAATCAATAAACACCCAAAACCCGGTATTAGTGTAAATAAAACAGAGCTTATAAGTATAGAGTATAAACAAAAGTCTAATATAAGTATGTATTTAGAAATACAATAGAGACAAGTTCAATCTGAAGAAAGAAAAGGAACAGTTGAACGTCAAGCTCACCTTGTATCTTTAAAAGTATTAGCAAGTATGCATAACGGCAATCTGTAAGTCAACGTCAAGTGCTAGTACGCAGATCTTCACCATAGGGATAAGGTAAGTATGAGAAAAAGTCACCAAAGCAGCCTGTACCTAGTAGGCTTCGAGGTCCCACTAGGAACATAACAATCATAAAAGAAGTAACTAACGAAATACGAGAAAGTAAGGTCACAGAAGCAAATAGTACAACATGGAAACTAGCTACTCAGATAGGAAGAAAGTAAACAGATAGACATGCCTTTGCTAGCTAAAACATCAGAACAGGATCTCAGGCAAAACAAGAGAATGTACCAAAAATCCTTGCAATAATATATAAACAACAACAGTAAATAATCAAGAGGTGGATAAATAGTTAAGGAGAGAACATGGACGGTATACCGGTAACCACAAGGAAAGATAGGAAGGAATAATCAAATGACACCTCGCACAAATAACCCACATAGAAATACAATATTACATATAAGTAATAATGATAATTAATCAGTAAATACATAAAGTAAATTAACATTTCCAAATTTCCCATAAAAATGGCAGCGTACACAGTAAACAAGCTCACCTGTAGGTCTCCCATATGACTAGGGGCATACTGAAGAAAAGAAGTGCAGAAAAGTGAATACACACCATGAAGTAACCAATCCTATGTACGTTCCTCCTTTAGTACCTGTAGACCCATCAGGAAGGATCCATGGAATGCTAATCCTAATTCCCGTGTATCCCTGCTTTATCCTATACCCCTCCTCCGATCTCCATAGCCCATAGGAAATGTCCATGGAGGTACACCTACTATGTACAATCTCTAATGTCATCATAACCTCACATCCCAAGTCACAAAGCCTCAAGAGTTTAACAATCTAGCATCCAATGCCTCATAATAACAGTATCATCAAGCCGTACTCGATAAGTCATGGCATTTAATGCCTCAATATAGTGGTATCACCAACGTCCTCAAGGGAATAAGTATCATTAAAGACTCCAAACCAATAGGTGTGATAAGTGTCAAAAAAGTTGTATTCTCTTCTAAATGACAACGGACTCAAGTGTCAGCTACTGTACTAGCTGCTGAACATAGTCGGACTTAAGTCCCAACATTAATTAGTAAAATTATATTTCCCGGTTCAAAAATGTAAAGCTTGGGATAAAATAAGGCAAAATAATAATAACGGATGCTCGGTACACTGCCGACTTTAAAAGGTCAAAAGATCCTTTAACTTATATTATTTTCAAAATATCCCAACATATCATTTATTATGTCATTATCCATTATTATCCTCATTATCAGTACATAGCTTACACGACATCAAAATCAAGTGGTGATAAGGGCCCCAACCCCATTGCATTCTAAAAAATGGAGCTTGTGGCTCAACCTTTCATAGAATGAACGCACAACACATCAAAACATCTATATTAATAGACAACTTATGCCCTATACAAGCGCAATGAAGCTACAGCTAGCAGCACAACACAACAGCCCTCAGGGAAATGAAGCTACAGCTAGCAACACAACACAAAAGCCCAAACCCAAGGGAAAAACACAACACGCCAGCATTCTACTACTTCTAGAGTCACCCTAAAGCCATCTCAAGACTAATTCTAAGTCATAGGTGTCGTATTCCACCGAATGCCAATATAGTGAAAAATGAGGGATGGAATGAAGAAGAGGTCTACGTACACGATAACAACCTAGAAACTCAATCCAAAAATGCTATTTAGTACAATTATCAAAGCTATATACCCAAAGATAGCCCCACAGAGCCTACCTGTTGTCCGGCGAACAAAGTGCTACCAATCTCAAATGTTACTCCGACTGATATCAAACGGTCTCCAATGACTCTGAAACTCATATAATAAGAATTTAGGGATCAATACGATTCTAACGATATAATTTATTCTAAGTTTTTAACTGGGCCAAAAGTCGGACCTAAATACGCCAAAAAGAGGCCCATGGACCCCGCTCACTAAAATCAAAAGTAAACTTCTTCACAGGGTTCCTTGAATCACCAGGAACTCATACTCCAAAAAAGAGCATATTACGAGTACGGGGAGGTCTCCAAAACAGCCTGGGACAAACTTGATTGAAAAGGGGGCAAAGATTCATGTCTTACGAACAAAATGAAGAAATTCAATGAAGGAAAAATAACTACAACATAAAATAATTCAGATAACAAGAATTAATTCATTAAACTCGAATATAGTTAGAATTCTTAAGTTTTTCTTAGTTTGGTCATCAATGGTGAAAACCAAATTTTACGAAACTAATAGGGAAAGAGACTTATCGAGAGTGGGGAAAGACAAGGGAAACCTTTGGGGGATTTTCCTATAACACTTGATAAATTTTTCATAGAGAATCACCACAGAAATTAAGAGAAATGATGGAAATAAACTTTGTGAATGGATTGAACTGAAGGGTATGCAGTTATTTATAGTTTCTGCAATTTTCATAGGGGCAGAATTGGGGTTGCTGGGGGTAAAACTTGGGTCGTTGGGGAAACCAAAGTATCCAAATTTCCATTACTAGGGAGGATTTAGTCTGCTGGGGCGATCTGACCATTGGGACGAGGTCGCAGGGGCGACACTCAGGCCGCTATAGTGACCTTGCAGGTGCAACCCAACCCAACCCCTCGCTGGGGCGGTTTGTGCCTGCAAATCATGAACTCTGAGGGTCTAAGATAAGCATCCCAAGTCCAATTTCAATAAACCCAATGGAATTTTTGAAATGACCAACTAAGGTCATTTAAGTTAAATGACCTCTAAAACCAAGAAATATCGAATTCGCACTAATTTACCAAGGTACTCAAAATGACATCGGGCACTCTGAGAAACACACTGACACATTTACTAGCCTAAAATCACCATTTCAGAGCTGATGAAAGCTTCTGAATCCCATTCCGACACTTCGAACATCAAAACACCACCCAAATTAAGCCTTAAATGAATTGAAAAAACCACAATTTAGCACAAACTCAAAATGAAAACCCCAAAACATAAACTTAAGGTCTATTTAGACTTTATTCGTCATTCCAGAGCTAATGGAATTCTCAGAATTTTATTTTAAGATCGTCTTAAAGGAAAGTTACTCTAGTCAACAAGTACTTAGTTTTAGGCTCTAAAATAGGCAAAGTGATATAAATAACCGAGCCACCAAGGAAACCAGAATACCGATCCCAGCAAGTCATAAATGACATAGGGCAACTACTGAAAAGCTCTAGAATACAAAACATCGCATAATTCTCATAAATAACTATGAGGGTTATTACACCATACCTAGTACATGACTCCAAAACTCGACCCCAAGTCCTGTCCTGGGAATCGACTTCAATTTTTGATCCAACTAGAAATATGAACCCTAATTCAAAACCCAATTCAACTCTCAAATTAGGACCCGATCATGACTTTCAACTTGGGATCTAACCTCGACCCTGAATCTTGATCCACTATTGAATCCTAACTCTTGACCTAGAACCTGATACTGGCTCAAAATTCAAATATGGACCCCGAATCTCAACTGGAGATGCATTCCCGACTCTCGACCTGGGATTCAACCCCAAAAGTCAAGCCCGACTCAAAAATAAATGAATACAAAGAAATGAATTGAATCAATATGTCAAAACCATAATAAGAAGAAATAAGTTAGTTCGTCAATATTTTATTAACACAAAAAACCTTCATATAAACCTAAAGAACTACAAATATTCCTAGTGTGAATTAAAGGGGATTGAAAACACTTCTAATGAAGTTAAAAGTGAATTTTATTAGAAAAAATAATTCAAAAATATGATTCCCGCATATAGAAATCAATTTTTGTATTTAATGTTACATAATTAAGGTTTCTATATATTAGTTCAATATGAAAGTTACAATAAATAAAAATTTAATTAATTTCAAACTCCTGAATTTAAGAAAATAGTATTTTCTATTGTAGTGTCTATTAATGAAGGGTTTTTTATTTTAAATATGTCATATTACATAAAATCAAACAATAAAAATATAATTTATCTTGGGATACCAAAACTCCTATACTATCAAACCGAAATGGAACACTACGACAAGTTAAGTCTATGCATACATTCATACATATTAGAGTAGTTATTAATTGTTCCTGATATACTTTAATACATTATTCAAATAAGAAAACATTTAATAGCTAAAAAATTTATTGATTTCTAATTTTTTTAAGAATTAAAAAATACTAATTGAAGATTTTGTCTATTGCATGTTTTTTTAATGAAAAGCAAAAAGTTCAATTAGTAGTTTTAGTGGTCCTCCTACTTCTAATATTTTATTTGCGCATGTGTCTCTTGTTAATCAATAAGCTTATATATAAGAAGAAAAAATTTATTAAAGGTAACAATTGATATTAGAATAAATGATATGTCTATTTAAATGACATAGTTTAACACCATTACTTATTTATTATAATTAAAATATGAAAAATATATCCAAATTAATAAACAAAAATAATCACTTAAATGACTAATAAGAATAAGAATAATAATAATAATAGTAATAAACATGTATTAATTTTCTAAGATTTTAAAAAGAATACTTTAGTACTTTGAAACAATAAATAAATACTACCATTCTAAAGATATTCTTATAAAGCAAAACTCTAATAAAATATTTTCCTCTTACCATATATTTTAAGATTTCTTAATTAATAATTCTGTTAATATTTCTTAGCATATATTTTACTCTTACCAATTTTTTTATAGCTTCTTAAATTTTGTTATATATTTCCTTATCGTATGTTTTAGGATTTTTATTTAAAATGTAATAAAAATACTTAAATAATAGTTATAGAAAAAGGGTGAAAAGACTGTTTTATCTATTGAATGGTCTTGTAATGAAGGAAAAAAAATTCGAATCACTTTTCTAAGGGCCTTCACAATTTTAATATAATTAAAAAATAATTATTAACCATCTAAAGATTAGATCTTTTAATTTTTGTTGTCATTATTAGAAGTACAATTTCATAAACTAAATACTACATACTTATATTTTGTTGATGAAAAAAACTCTATTGATAGAGTGTTAGCATGGAAACAAACACAATTTTTTTAGCCATGTGAAGCCTAATAAGCTACTACATATAGAGATATATGGTTACGAAACTCTACTCCTGATTATTTTTATTTTATCTCATTTTGTTAAATCATTAACATTCACCAGTGAAAGGGTATTCAAAAAATCCTAATGGATCTTATTGTTTGAAAATAGATATTGGACTTATCTTGTAGAGTACTTATTTAAATTCGGTAAAAATTTTATCACTACACTCAAGAAAATGTTTTTTTTTTTTTTTGAAAATAAGTGATTTTCTAACTTATTTCTAATTTTGGTGAGTAAGAAGAAAATATTATTCCAAGAATATTTAGGTATCTAATTAGAAAAAATAGTAATAATACCTGACCTGGCTCACAGTTACTGACTCGACAGGGACATGACTCTTAACTTCGACCCGAAATTTAAGTCTTAATGCTGACAACAAACTACCACTCTGTACCCAAACCCTGATTTAATAATCAACTCAAAACCCTGACACAAGACTTGAGACTAAGATCTAACCTCAACTGAGAACCAGACTTTCAATCCTCACTGCGACATCAACTCATAATCCAACTAGAGATACCAATCTTTCTTTCCCACTCCTGATCCAGAACCCAACTTTCACTCCCTAAGACCTTACCTTGACTTGATACCTGACGCTGTTTCGAGACATAACCTTAACTCTCGAATCGATATGTGACTTCCAATTCGAGATTTAAACTTGACTTCTAACTTTATTAGGATCTGAAATCTAACCCTGACCCCCGATATTAGACCTAAATCGTCTTAATATTTAAAATTCAACCTTGACTCTGACTTAGCACCTAACCCTAACTTAGACTCGGTATTTAACTCCCAACTTGAGACCCAATCTATCCTCGACTTTTGTTTAGGATTTGACCATTTACTCTTGACTCAGTACTCAATATTGAATCATGACTCGGTACCTATAACGACTCAATTTCTTAGGTCATTAGGGCACCAAAACCCACTGTAGGTGAACCACCTAACAAGAATGCATAGCAAGATAGAAGAAATTAAAAACAGAAAAAAAAACATAATATAAAGGACAGAGATAAGTGAAAGTCTAATATAGTAAATAATTCCCCAAAATTGGTGTCAAGTACATAAAATAAACTGCCAAAAGATAAATACATCACTGTCTGGAAACTCCAAGAAACAATAATACAACTAGGGATAAGGAAGTAGGATCTGAATGCCATGGATTATCCTCTACCTTGAATTCCATATAAATAACTCGAACTCAACCGATCAGTGGGGATGAGTCATACTCAGTTCTACACCAAAAAATGCAGAAGTGTAGTATGAGTATCAAATAGCTGAAGCGATATGTTACCCATTAGGCATCATCGGCCGACTAGTCCTATATAAAAATAAAAGTAGTAAATAGACAGATAAGGAAAACAGGTCATGGAAGTCAAATAACGTTATAAAAACATAGAATCTAGCTAAAAGGATAAACACAAGTAAATATCCTAGATAACTAGCTAAACATAAAGATGATTCAGGAAAACAAGAGAGAAAACGTACCTGAATTTATGCTGAACTAATAAGATATAAGTAAAATAATAGAAATGGAGGTATACCGATAACCTCAACAATGGAAATGGAAAGGAAGGCTAACCACAAATAAGTGTATAATGAAGGAAGAAAGAAAGGGACCTAACAGATATAAGTATATCCAACTAATCACAATGAGTAAAAATAACAGACAATAAATAAAGGAAAATCCAAACCTCCAACCGTCCATACGGATGGAGAGTGCAATCAAAAAACAACACTCAATGATATAATATGCATGATGATAAGGTATGATAATAGTAAAGTAAACTTGTATGCTCCCCTCCTAACCCACAAGACCGGAAGGTAGGACCCATCGAATGCCGCAACATGTATACATCTACTCCCTCATATACCCCTCTTCTGGTTGTCATTAATCCCAGATCTTCAAGATCCATGAAGACCTCAACTGTATATAACTCATAAAATAAACTGTACTCGAACCTTTATAGGGTCTATATCAGATTCAAGTATCAATGGTCATTCCATCCGCAGTCGAATCTAAAATATGAATAAATATCAACTAAATAGGTCTATTAACATGTCAAAATAGTGATTACATCTTCATTATTATTTTTTATCATTAAAAACTAGTAAAATCATTATTTAATATCCATTTTTACCTCATAATACTGAAAACGAGCCCATAAGTCCATGTAAGGTTTCAAAATAAATAATATTATGCTCTTGGCCATAAAACAGAAGAAATTAATGCATATAACCAGTTTTCATGATGATATGCTCAACCACAAACAATAGCTTTAATAAGTCATGTCGGCCCTGCACAGGCTCGGTCACTATAGTAATATAGAACTAGCTAGTTAATGTCCGGGACTCACAGACATTTCAAATAATCCATCATCTATGTTTCATAGTCAATTAGGATCATGCAAGGTTACACAGTAAACTATAATCACAAATTCAACATCAATGCTTAACCAAAAATCAAACTAAAGGAGCAGATAGGGTCAGTGGTACAAAAACTAAAAGCCTAACCCAAGGATGGCTAACTACTACAATTATTTTCCGTATAAGTTAGCTCTAATATTGTTAAGCTTAAATCCCCAATAATCACATAACAGGATCTCAATACATGATTCACTACCAAAATATCACCTACTGAGGTAGAGACAGAAAAAGATGCAGTAAATGTCTCACTAGAAAAACTCAAACACGGAGCATAGTATGAAGACACATGGAAGCAAGTAAATCCTGGATCAAATAAAGTCAAAGTGGGTTGACAGAACACGAAAATGTTACCTGTAAAAAAAACATCAAAGGCCTTTTCCTAGGATTAACTGGCATGGCATAGAATGTTGGCGAACACGATCAGTCCATCATTATAAACCCTTCCCCTACCAAGTTCAAGATCACCTCTCGTCGGAGCACCACCACTCCTACCCTAAGGTAGCACTTCCCTAACTAGTTGTGCTGAAATAGGAACCGAAACAACAGAGGTTGGACCATTTTTTGAACAATACCTTGCTGAGGGAAATTCTTATTAATGTCACCTATAACGCCGCACTCATAGCAAGGACCATATGGGTGAACCATACTAGAAGAAATGGTTGAATCCAAATAGCCACCACGGCCATAAAAACCCAAAGTAACACACTTCAATGACTGGCCCTCAAAAGTAAAACCCTGAGTACCACAACTAGCAGTCTATAAAAAAAGCTTGTACGAGAGGACTAGACTGTCCCTAGTGCTGATGTTGAGATAGGATCCTACCCCAAGATCTAGAGCATCTACCACCGAACCTTGAACCATTGAACTATCTATGATGATGTGGTCTCTTGTCCTCTCTACTTCTCTCACTAGGACTAGGTCTTAGAATGTACGAGCATGCTTAAGAATAGCTTGGAAAGATGATCGAGAAGCGACCAATAACTCAGTGGTCCAATAAATAGCAGTATTCAACCCAGAAACAAAGCAAATGATCTTATTCACCTCAGTCTATATATAACTGGGCCCATATGCTAAGAATCTATGAAACTTGGCCTCATACTTAGTAACATACATGAAATCCTACTACAGTCTAAGGAAATCCTCCCTCATATGATCCTTCTTAGTAAGGGAGATATACCTCTC
>JBDJHY010283679.1:0-10168 GCA_039654485.1 Withania somnifera
TATATGTATATCTTCACACTTAGTCCAGGCCCAAGAAGGGAAAAGCTCCAACTTCTCACAACCCAACCCAACCCAACCCAACCCAAGTGGTTTGGGCCAAAATTCTACAACACAACCAACTTAAAATGCAAGGGTTCTAGACATGGACTTAAAGTCCATATAGACCAAAGTAGATATTCTGGAGTTAACAGAAATATTG
Source organism: Withania somnifera (assembly GCA_039654485.1). NCBI lineage: Eukaryota > Viridiplantae > Streptophyta > Magnoliopsida > Solanales > Solanaceae > Withania > Withania somnifera. The sequence goes on from JBDJHY010283679.1 coordinate 200, forward strand.
GAAATTGATTACAAGTGCATTTATAACTATTTCACTCTCGAGTTTCACTATTTTAAAATCAAAACATAAAAATGAGATAATGAGGGAATAAGTCACCAAGGTACCGAGCTACCAGTCCCATCAAGTCATGAATGACTTGGGGAAACTCAAAACTACTCTAAGTACAGGAAAAGGAAGAAGGAAAGGAAATGACCAAGCGGGTTATTACAGCACCTTAATACAAATTAACAAATCACACATGTTTGGGTTGCTCCAAATAGCACCTAAGTTAATGTTGTGGTGCGACAGAACCACATTTATTACTCATACTTCATCAAGTAAAACCTTCTCTGAAACTCAGACCTCCTCCACAGACTCGTAAAACTTCCTTATGTACTAACCATTTACTTTGAATCGGACCTTTTTTTCATTCTCCAACTTGACTGTTCTGGATAGAAAACTATTGTGACAACATATAGTCTAGAACACTGCAATCTTAACTTTCCTAGGACAATCTTAATCGTGAATTAAAAAATAATACCAACTCTCCCGGAATGAAGTCTCTATGCATAATTCGTTGATCTTTGTACTTCTTCACCCTTTCTTTATACATTGAGGATCTCTCATATGCATTGGTTCCGAACTTATCCATCTCATTAATTTTATCCTAACGCAGATGTACAGTTGTATTCTAATTTAAGTTGACTTTTTTAAAGCCCACATTGCTTGTGCTCAATTACCAGTAGTAAATAGAAAGCTTTTCCATATACAAACTGAAAAGGGGACATACCAATTATCATTTAAAATACAGTTCTATATTCCCACAAAGCATTATCTAACTTGCGGGACCAATGTATCCTAATAGCATTCATAATCTTCACTAGTATCAACTTGATCTCTCTATTGGATTCCTCCACTTGATCACTTGTTTGAGGATGATAAGGTGTTGCCACCTTATGCTATGTTACCTTATATTTATCCAACATTGTCTGGAAGACCTTATTACATAAGTGGGAGCCTCTATCACTGATGATTGTTCTTGGAGTCCCAAACCTTATAAAGATGTTCCTCTTAAGGAAAGCTACCAGCCTCTTTCCTTTGTTATTAGGTAAAGCCACATCCTCGACCCACTTAGCTACATAGTAAACAACAAATAGAGTATACTTTTTTTCATACGAACTTATGGAGGGGCAAATAAAGTCAATTACCAAGATATAAAAAAGATCCACTTCCATGATCGGAGTCATAGAAAGTTCATGCCTATGCGGGATAGCTTCTTTTATCTGACATTGCGGACATCCCTTTGCAAACTCATATGCATCATTGTGTAAGGTTGGAAAAAAGTAACCACACTGTAATACTTTTTGTACGGTTCGGGCACCCGATCAAAATTATAGTGTGGTTACTTTTGGCATGGGATTACTTTTTGAATGAATGAATCATATATTAGGAATGAATGACATACAATGGGATAATAGAAGTTGATATGGGGGTATCCTTACAGTGGCACCCAAACCATATTGCAATGATATATGCTGCCATATATTGCAAAAACTCTAATTGGGAATGAATCTAAAGGGCATGCGTTTGTAAGAAAAAGTACCATAAGGGAAGGTAAAAGTGCTTTTTTGTTGATCCTCAGGGGATATGAAAATTTTGATATATCCCGATCAACCATCTAAAAAACAGTCAAGCATCTGATCCACAAACGGCATTGGAAAATTGTCTTTTAAAGTAGAAGTGTTCAACTTTTAATAGTCCATGTAGATTCTCCATCTTGTAACTGGACTTAGTAGGATTAACTCATTTTTCTCATTTAGTACCACTGCCATGCCTCCTTTTTTTGGTACACACTGTACTGGACGTACCCATTTGCTATTTCTAATGGATAGAAACTCCAGTATCCAACCACTTAATAATTTTCTTTTTGACCACTTCCTGCATAGGTTGGTTAATTCTTTTTTGATGTTATGTACTAGGAACACTATCAATCTCTATCTATATATGCTATAAGAAAATACCTAATGGGATACCGAAAATGCCTTAAACAGTCCAACCAATGGCTTTCCAGAACTTCCTCAAAATTTAGACTAGGGCTGAAATATGCTGGTCCATAAGACATGCAAAAATGATGACCGGTGACATGTTATTGGCTCCCAAAAAGACATATTGTAAGTGATTTGTGATTTGAGTTCCAATACTGGGGGGTTCTTCAACTAATAGTCTTGTTGGTGGGGCTGGCTTATTCTGTAGGTATAAATTAAGATTTTTTAGCTTGTACAAAAAAAACCCAACCCATGTCAAAACATTTACAGTTTCCTCATATAATTTTTCCATGCCCTCACCATCATAACTCATGGTTCCAAAGCCTCTATAAACACTTTCTCATCAATCTGTGGTTCATTAACATTATCCCATTAAAATCAATAATCGACACCATATTCATATCCTGCAGTTTCTTCATGGATTTGCATATGTTGAAGTTACTTTTTCATTATTCAACCATAAAGTCATCTCACCTGTCTCGACAACTACTAAAGCTCTTTCGGTTGCTAAGAATGGTCTACCAAGAATGATGGGCACCTCAAAGTCAATGTTGCAATCTAGGATGACAAAGTCGGCAAGAAAGATAAGGTTCTTCACCTTGAAAAGTAAATAAAAAAATATTTCCACTGGTCTCTTGAATGATCTTTCATCCATCAAAAATCATCATAGTCATCAGTTTGGTATCTCATAAGCCCTATTGTTTGTAAGTTGCTAAAGGCATTAAGTTAATGTTGGAACCTAGATCACAAAGTGCTAGAGAAAAATAGAACGTTCCAATAGTTTACGGAATTGTGAATGCTTCAGGGTTATCCCTCTTTTTCACCAAGGATCTAGATGAAATAGCCTTTCGATGGTGAATATTATTTTTAGGATAAAAACTAACTGTTCTTTTCTTGGTTACTAGGTCCTTCATACACTTAGCATACTGTAGTATTTTCTCAAGTGCCTCAACCAGAGGAACATTCACGGGTAGCTTTTTTAACATATTCATAAACTTTTGAAACCAACCATCCTCAGATTTCTTTTACAGTCTTTGAGGAAATGAGGGTGGTAGCCTCGGTATCTAGTTCACCTACTCTGCTTTCTCCCTATCCAAGACGAAATAGGTTTTCTTCCCCCTGCAATCTATCCTCATTCACATCAACTAAATCTTCTTCTAGGGTTTAACTCTCAATTTATTTAGACTTTTGTACCACTAGCTTCATATTACTTCTAGTGGTGATAGCCAATAAATAACTATCTTTCTTTTAATTGTATGCTGACTTATTATGATGATTAATAGACGCGTTCGTTTTCCCCATCTAGAACTCTAATTGTTTTATTAATGCGGAATATTATTTGACCATCTTATCAATATTATAGATCCTTTTTTTTATCGGCTCAAAGGTTTCACCAGATGATTCCACCTGTTGGAGCAGTTTAGCCAATATATTTTCCATTCTTGAATTCCTAGCTTCGTTTTCACAATTTCTTAGAGGCACATACACTCCATTCCTATTCCTATTATGGATATCCTTAATTTTTAAGTTTCCCTACTCCTTATCGTGATAATATCCTTGTTCAAGGAAGTGTTCTTTATTGGAGTTCCGACTTTGGGTTCCCTATTGGAACCCCTACCAATTTTGTAGATACCTAGCCTCCTCTTCTAAGTCCGACTCACTACCTTCATGCTTTCTTTTACATAGGAAGAAATAGATTTTACCTTCTCATGGCCTCCACCTAACAACTATTTAGATATTTAGTCTATTTGTGTATTCATGTATGCCATATCTTGGTCATATTCCTTCTCTCTCCAACATTGCTCCACCAAACTAACATTTTTCTGGCACTACCAAACACTTTTGATTCCCTAGTGTGCCAACACCTGTTGTTCTTGATTATTGTGTGAAGCTCTTATGACACTTATGCATATGGTCTCAACATATAAGACCCTCTATTAATTCTATCAATAGCTCATTTTGAGGGGGCATTCAAAGCTCAGTAGAATGTCTCCTTCAAATAGTTATCTCCCAATCCATGTATGGACATTACTTTATTTTTTTGTTGAATCTCAACACACCTTATTTAGGGCCTCATAATTCCTCTTCATGAAGTTGGTAATCTCATCCTTTAGCACTAGAATCTTGGAGGGAGAAAAGAACCTTTCTAGGAAATCCTCTTTCAGCTCTCCCAGTTTACTATCGAGTCTGGGGGAAAGTCATATAACCATTTTCTTTCCTCGGCACCAAGGACAGTGGAAAAAGCCTCAAGATAATGGCATTTTATCTCACTATAGAAAGGTTGTACAATTTGCAGATCACTATGAAATTCTTCAAATGCAAATTAGAGTCTTCATCATCTACCCCTTGAAATAACCCTATCATGGTTATTAGTTATATCATGGTGCTGGTGATATTGAATTTGATGACCGATGCTAATGGGGGGAGAGTAATTTCCCCTATTGCACTGGCCCCGTCAAGGTCTTCCTCATCATCATCCACATACACCTCATTCTGCCTCAAAGGCTAAGGTCTAGGAGGTGCATCTAGATGGTTCCCTCTCTACGACTCATTTAAGGGCAGTTGCTCGGGCTTGTGTTATCTTGCCTATTCAACCTTCTAAATATTTTTCTTATTTCAGGATCAATTGGAAATAATGGTATACTCGAGCTTTAGGTATTTTGCATGTATTACCTGTACATTGAAATACAAAAAATGACAAATAAAGTGAAAACTAGAAGTAAGACTAAATGACTAATACTACACTTTGGCATTTACTGATAACAGTATTCCCTAGGAACATTGCCAAAATTTGATAAGGATCAAATTATGCCTTCTAAATAAGTATAAACCATCGCTGTTCAAATATATAACCCAGGTTGATCCCATAGGGAAGGCTATATCAATATTCAGTCACTTAGTTGTTATTTTCGTAAGATATAAAAGTAAATACAGGGATTGATTTGTAGCAGAGTGTTCTTTACAATTGAATTTAAGTATCAATCAAAATAAGTTATAAGAGGAATTCAAGTGATGATAAAACCTAGGATTATGTTCACCAAGGTTTCAACAAACCTCCAGGTTATAAACATTAATGGTCTTGCAATCTTTCCTAAATACAGAGTTATCTATATGTTTTTCAACCTATAATCCTAGATAAATCTCATTTACACCTCGTTGGTATGAAAAAGAGTGCATCGTCCCCTTCATAATAACTCAAGTTAATTACCCTTATTACCGCAATATTCATTAGACGAAGGTTAACTCCCTATTTCTTAGCATAATCTCATCTCCTAGTTTTAGCCACAACATTAGTACAAATTAAATCAGGCATATTCTAGTGTTTCCAACCACTAAAATCTATTAAATTGTAGAAATTATGTGTTCATACACTTGATCAAATGCAAGAACCATATTAATATGAAAACACTAGTTCTGTTTAATGGATCCCACAACCCTAGAGTTGCGGTTTAACAACTCATGACTTTTAAAACACAACAACAAAAAGACAATGTAGCGGGCATCATCCCAAGAAAATAGTCTTCAAATTGATTACAATTAATAATCCAAGATCACAAATTTCCACATTTGTGTTTATGTAGAAGAGAAAAGTGGAACAATTGTGTCTCCTAAAATTAGGTCAAAAATAAGTTGTGTAAAGGAGAATAATGATTATGAATCCAGTTTCTTTCAAAATAACCTAATACAGTTATTTATAGTGCATGGGTACATGTGTAATATACGAACTTAGAATTATTTCTAGCTCAAATTTGGACGGAACATTAGGAGAGCCGCGTGTCCTCAAACGAGCTGCCTGATCTACCCTTTTTTCCTATCTTAGAACAGTAGGATTCCATTTGGGTGGAGCCCATTGGACGAACCATTTCTCCTTAGGCGAACATTCCATTCTTTCATCCATTTCCTCTTTTTAACTAGAGAACTTTAGCTTAGATGAAACCCACTTGGGCGAATTGTCTGGGTTTGGTCGAACACCCAATGCTTTATTTGATCTGTTCCTCTTAACCAGTGAACTTTCCATCGATGTCACATCTTGTGCAAACTGCCTAAGGTTGGATGAAACGCCTAAAGTGCCTTCAAGAATCCATTTTTCTACATTTTGCTCCAAAGTTTTGGACATTAACTTTACCCTTCAACTAAACAACAAACACATCAAATATCACAAAAACCACTTAAGAACATGCATATTTTTGTAGTTTTAAGTGCAATATGTGATGTAAAATACTGTCACATCAGTGTACCTATCCTACTTATGGTACGTTTAGTAAAAACATTGGGATAAGCATTTAACTGGGTAGAGTGGCTATTTTAAATGCATCCATCCTGGCCACAGGCTTAGAGATTGTCCTTCGTTTGGACAAGGGAATGCTACTAAGAGGACCCAGGCTACCTCTTCAGCAGCAGCTGTAGCTTGCCTATTATAATAAGGCGCTTCTTCCAATACTAGTGGTAGTTAGCACCAAAATTAGCTTTATGCATTAGGATCTATACAAGATAAGGAGGAGTCGCCAGATGTTTTCATTAGTATATTACGATTCCATACTTATAACATGTATGCATTGTTAGACCCTAGAGCTACCCCTTTATTTTCTTTTTATGGATAATCAATTTGGGTTAGTTTGGAGAGTCTTTTAAGATCTTTTCTTTCTCCACTCTAGTCGATGATTCTATCACAACTAAATTGTTCTATAAAATTTGTCTACTGCCATCCCTCCAAAAATTTATTCTAGAAGACCACATTGAACTTGATATGATAGACTTTGACATTATTTTGGGAATGGATTAGCTTCACTACTGTTATTCCACAGTTGACTATAGGACCATAGTAGTCTGATTCTAGTTTCCATATGAGTCATTCCCTAAATGGAAAGATAGTTCAGCAATTCCTACATGTGTTTTTATTTCTTACCTCAAAGCTAGAAGATTAATCTCTAAGAGGTGTATTTGTAATCTAGTTTGAGTTAAGGGGTTTGAGACTGAGACCCCCAGTATTCAGTCAACTCTAGTCATTAATAAGTTATCAGATAACTTGCCTGAGAGTCTACCAAATATTCCTGTAGACAAGGAGATTGACTTTGAAATAGAACCCATCCTAGAAACTCAGCATGTTTCTCTTCTTCCATATAGAATGGCTCCAGTCCAATTCCGAGAGTTAAAGGATTATCTAGAAGACCTTCTACATAAGGGGTTCATCAGGCCTATTGTTCTCCCTGGGGTTCTATTATCTTGTGCATGTATAAGAAAGAAGGATCTCTTAGAATATGCATATACTATTGTTAGCTAAGTCATAATTAAGAATAAATATCCCATCTCCGGGATTGATGACTTGTTCGTCCACCTTCAAGGTGCCAATTACTTCTCAAAGATTGATCTTTGTTCTGGTTACCATTAGCTTTAGTTTAAGGAGAGTGATATTCTAAACCAACATTCAGAACCCCTTATAGATATTTTGAGTTCATGTTCATGTCCATCTGCTTGACTATTTCTTCTATAGCCTTCATTGACCTCATGAACAGGGTGTTCAAGCAGTATTTGAACTTTTTCATGAATGTATTTATAAATGACATTCTAGTTTATCTCAAAGTGAGGAGGATAATGCAAGTCACCTTAAAATTATACTTTAGACCCTTCAAGATCATCGGCTATGTGCCAAACTCTATAAGTGTGAGTTATAGTTAAGGTTAGCTGTATTTCTTAGGCATGTCATCTCTAACAAGGGTATTCAAGTTGATTGTTAGAAAATAAATGCTATCAAAAACTATACTAGACCCACCTCTACTTTATACATACATATTTTATTAGGTTTGGCTGGTTATTATTCGAGATTTATTGATGTGTTCTCTAATAAAACTGTCCCATTGAACAAGTAAGAAGAAAGTAAATATTGACTAGTCTGATCTTTGTGGGAAAAGTTTTTAGGAGTTCAAAACTTAATTGACTTTGGATCTAGTGTTTATCCTACCAAAAGGTATAGAGGTTTTTGTTGTCTACTGTGAAGCTTCTTGGGTTGTACTCAGTGTGTTTTGATGATGCAAAATGGAAATTTCATAGCTTACGAATCTAGATATCTTAAAGTTCATGAGAAAAATTATCTGAATCATGATCTTGAGCTAGAAGCTGTTGTGTTTGGAGGCATTATTTATATAGTGTGCATGTGGATGCTTTCACTATTCATAAGAGTTTGTAGAATGTCTTCAGTTAGAAATAGTTAAATCTCCATTAGAGGAGGAGGTTACATTTACTAAAGAATCTTTATATGAGTATGATATATCACCATATAAGGATAATGTGGTTACAAATGCACTTAGCAGGTAATCCATGGATAGTGTGACTCACATCGATGAGGCTAAGAAGGAGTTGGATCGGGAGGTGCACTGGCCTGCACACTTGGGGTTAGACTAATTGATGTTGATAATGGAATTATGTTAGTTCAGTGTTCTTCACAGTCATCCTTGACTATGGAGGTGAAAGGGAACAAGACAGTGAGCCAGTTGCATTAGATCAAGTGTGAGGTTCATAGATAGAAGGTGCATGTTTTCTCCAAAAAGGAGATTGTTTGGTCAGGTATTAGGGTTAGCTATGTGTTCCATATGTTTATGGGTTGAGGAAAAAGATCTTATCAGATGCCTATAGTTCCATCTATTCTATTCACCATGGTGCTACTAAGATATATATAGTATTATGATAGGTTTATTAGTTGAATGGGTGAAGAATTACATGGCTGATTTTGTGTCTATGTGTCCAAATGTCCAAATGTTGAACTAACATACTTCCATCATCAAAGGCTAATATTGAACACTAAAGGCTAGGAGGTGATATGAAGACATTTGAGACCCCATTTGGAAGTGTGAGGTGATAAACATTGACATTATCACAGGTCTACCCCCTACTGGAAAGAAACATGATTCAATATAGATTATTGTAGACCGAATGACTAAGATCATTTCTTTCTAGTTCACACTAGTTACTCAGTAGAGGAGTATGGGAAGAGTATATCTTGGTGATCATCAGTATTGATGGTGTCTTGTATTATATCATCTCGTACAGAGGTACACAGTTTACCTCCCAATTTTATAGGTTGTTTCAAAAGCGTCTTGTTGCACAGGTTCCTTTTAGTACATCTTTTCACCCACATGAAGACAACCAGGCAGAGTATACCATTTATACCATAGAGAATCTACTGAGGGCTTGTGCAATCAATTTAAAGGGCATTTAGGATGATCACTTTTCTTTGATAGAGTTTGTATATAATAACAACTATCACTCCAATATTCAGCTGAACCTATTTGAGTCTATTTAGGGGAGGAGGTGTAGACCTCCCATTGGTCGTTTTCAGGTTGGTGAGGAAACCAATATAGGGCCTGAGTTAGTCCATGATGCAATAAAAAAAGATTAGATCATCAGAGATAGATTGAGGATAGCCCAAGCCAAATAAAAATCTTATGTTGATGTGAGGGGGAGGGACCTATAATTTGATATTGATGATTGGTTCATCCTAAAGGCGTCTTCTATGAAAGAAGTTGTGAGATTTGGAAATAGGGGAATCTTTGTCACGACCCGATTTCTTGGATCATGATGGCACCTACTATACCACCAGTAGGAGAACCAAACCCATAGTATGAAGCCGAAGTGGAGAACTACAACATTAAATGTGAAAAAATATCAAAAGTCATATGAAAATAGTAAAGTTTGCGAAATTAATTAAGAAAGGAACAACCACCCAAAATTATGTATATGTGTCAAACGAACCACTAATTATAGAATGATGAAAACTGAAATAAAAATAGTATCAACATGTCTCTAAAATACAATGGATATCACTAAAACATAAGCCTAAAGAGAAGTAGGAACAAGCTAGACGCCAAGCTCACCCTGAATCTCCTATAAGAATAGAATCCGAATGAACAACGATTTGTGTATCACGAAGGGAAACCTATACTCAGATTTG
>JBDJHY010283690.1:0-10168 GCA_039654485.1 Withania somnifera
CCGACCCTAGTCTCTTTGTTGTCATCCAAATTGACCAATTGAGCTTCTCCCAAGTTGGGACTTTTCTGATTCTCAAACTTTTCAGATTTTTTTCTAACTATTTACGAATGACAACTTCTTTATTGAATTTCTCAAATTACCCATCATTAGGTCTATTCGGTACTATCCATGGCATAATATTTGTAGGTTCTAAAATTTCCTTTTTCGGTGACTGTGAAGCCATGAGTAGGGTAGAGGTCCAGTTAAGTAGATGTTCTCCTGGATTTATTTTATATACCCCTGATGCTTCAAGAGTCTCTTCTATGACCATGCATTCGTCAAACAGAGAAACTTGGACTGCCATCTATGTCCTTTGTACAAACAATGGTAGGCTTGTATCGCTGATAGGGTGTTACTATTATCATACTCTCGTGCTCCTTTCTCATGCTTGTAAAAGCTACTGCTTATGTTATGAGACTTGTTTGGGATGGTTCTTGTCTGAACTTCTTCCTTCCCCTGGCTCTATTATGTTGGTGTTTATCCAATCAATGTTGACCAGAAACCATTCTATTGTTCGGAGTAATTTCTTTAAAATCAATAAACCTTAGGTTAATAAGGTCTTTAATTTGGTGTTTCGAATTTATGCAATCCTCTGTAGCATGTTCGGTTCCCCGAAATGGTAGTCACAGGGCAAGTTTGCCTTGAAAAATGGGAGTTGGTATTGACAGGCTTTTGTGGGATAGGTTGAATTAATCCTGCCACTCTAAGCCTTTTGAACAATAGAGTCTGGCTTTTTGCTAAAGGAGTAAAAACTCTAGAATATTTCCTCTCGAGACCTGAAGGGGTTGGTTTATGCTAGCACAGACCGCCTTGATATCCTTGTCGTTGACCAAACTTTAAACTTGGTGCTTATGGTCAGAACCTCTTCCAACTCCATTTCCCAAAACTAATTGAGGATGCGCCTTCTTGAGGTTCAAGATTGGATGGGGGGAGGGGGGTTGAGTGGTGTAATGATTTTTACACTAATCCTGGTAAATAGGTGGGGGTGGTGGTTGATAGCTATATTGGTAATTTTGATACCCTTGTGGACTTGGCCCAAACGAGGCTTGGGTTTGAGGATTCTGTTCGATATTTTGGTAAGTTTATGGAGACGTTTGATAATTTGGGAGAATGCGATAATTAGAATGGATGTGGAAAGTAAGTTAAGCATTTTGGATGGCCGGAGGATCGATTTTTGTCAACAGTGGGCTTCCCCATTTGAACTCAACAAGTTTTGTGAATGCAATGGAAACATTGGCAGGATATTCAGATGTTGGAAACTCCCAAATATGGACATGAAATGAAGGACAAATTTTACCTAAAACATAAATGTTTGCTTCTACAACCATATTGACAAGACCTCTTATCTTCTGCACCTCATTCTTTGTTTTATTAACTCATCACATTAGTTTCGTAATTAACTCGTTTTGCTTGAGTATGAGAAGATCCCTTAGGGTCTCATAAGCTAAGCCAGCATCCCTAGTGTCCATGTTGATCAAAATAATCTCTCATATACCTTTTCAATCACATTGGTCAAGTAGTCGTCCTCAATATCCGCAAGTATTATCACATTTCCTGGATCACAATTCATTGTTTTCTTTTGATCCCACTAGACAAGGACGTTTTGCCATTTCTAACCAACATAGATCAATTTCAATGTACATATTACATAACAATAACTCAAAGTCAAACAAGTTAGATTTTGTTAGTGGATTAGATTTTGTTAGTGGAAGTTAATACAAGGTATCACATATATACATAAATGTTGCTCTTTTCATCAGTGGATCAACCCTTTGATTTTTCCTGGAGATGCAAGAGAAATGAATAGGAATTTTCTCATTTCATCATTTTTTGAAGAGGAATATAAATTTTCATATGGATATGGGCTGGGCTGAAAGGATACTTACGTATCCACAAGGGAAGTCATGCCCTACATAATTCTTGAAGGAAATTTTGACTTTTTAGAAAGTATATAGCCTGACTTTGGCTCTTCTTGAGAATTTTGGAAGACTTTTAAGTCATTTTGATGGAGGAAACTCGAAATACTCGATATTATTTGGTAGGAATTTTTTTGAGAAACTCAAAAGACTCATAGCCATTTGGTAGGACTTTTATGATAGTGAGTTTGTAATAGGGATGGATTGATTCACCCCCGATTCGAGCAACACATAGCACATAACACATAAACTAGTTTATAACACAAAGGGATAATAAATTGCATCCTATTGGGTGAATTTTGGAGCCAAAGGTATGCCTAACGAGTTTGAAAAACGTATGTGCTATATTTGAATCATTCAGTATCCCCAAAACAAGATGCATATATTTTAAATTTCTTTAAAAGCTAGACGAATGGGGATTTTAAAAAGAATACCTACAGGTGATTTTAGGAAAAACAAATATACATAATATGAAAACCCACGCAGGGGTGATTTCTAGCGTAGTTCCAATGAAGACCCTTCGCCAGATCACCCCCTTTTGAATTTCCTCATGATACCCTTGAGTATGGATTGATTGATGAGGTTGTAACCCATAAAATTTAATCCCTTTCCCGGTGAGAGGATGTCCTTCGACTCCTTGAAGTTGCTTTCCCATTTTTTCGTGCAATTTTTCTATATCATTTTCACTGCTTCATTCTTCTAAATTTAACCGGTTATGGTGCGTTGGTATTTTCTTTCTTTAGTTTCATTTCTGCTACCTCTTGCTGAAATTTGTTGGATCTAGGCACGTGTGTCGATTCTAAAGACAGGTTCGGCCCAACCTCATAGATCTTTTTCTAAAGAACTCATGTAACCTTCTTCAACTCCAACACTAAATCTGTTACTAGCAAGTGTTTCCGATCCCTCCTTTTCTGTCATTTTCCAATTCGAGCAAATTCACTAGCTTTGGGGAATTTCTTATCATTATAGTCAAACATATAAAAGCTCATATCTGTAGATTCTATATTTTCTTGAGTTCTTCAAAGTTCTCTCATGACCCTGTAAGGTGCGTAGGGTCAAACTTCTCGAATCTCGAGAAATGGAAAGAAAGGGCGGTGTGGACTTATCGTAACAACTATGTTAGAGAAAAATTTGTAGATCATCCACTTAATATATTCATCTCATAAATCTAAGAATATTTGATCCTACTTACCTTGTGTAAGATTTATATTGATCTTTTCCTCTCGTATTATGGCAAACAGCTTACTGATCGAATCATTTCCCACAAATTTAAGGATTTCTGGAGGTGAATGAGTCGTCTTCAATATATACTTCAGGATCAACCATTGTAAAATTGAATTCCATCATGGAAATAAGTATATCCTTTTCGACATTTCCCCAAGGCTTTGTATGTCTTATAGAATAACCAGTGAGGGTTAAATGGTTAGGATTGTTTCCTTTTCATATACCATGAATGATGGTATAGGCCACCATGACAATGTAGGTGTTAATGGTATCTGGGCCCAATAGGAAAGATCGTAGTTCCCAATAAGGCTATGGAAAAGGCGAGGGGTCTAGTGAATTTCCAGTATATCTCAGATAAGAATTCTTCTTTGTAAGTATCAAACCCTCTCTTTTTGGCAAAGCGTTTGTAAATGTCATTAAGAGAGATGTTTGGGACGTTTGTCCAATTGCATCCACAAGGCCTTATCTTAACATTGTATCAATGACATGGCTTAACCCTAAGGAACTTAGATATCTCATTTTGTATAGGTCTACATGGAATTCAGATGGGTGACTCAATTTTCGCCCTCCTTTTCATAACTGTAGCCCCGTTATCTATGCAGTCTCGAATCTCTTCCATAGTAAGGGTTATCTCAAGGGTTCCGAATCTAAAAACCATTCTATCATCGTCCCAATAACCAGTCAATGCCTGGATCAAATCAGGAAATATTTTGACTCTCATTAGTGAAGGTAGGTGACCTATGTAGTGCCAAACTTCTCTTTTATCGATGTTACTATTATTATTCCACCAAAGCTGAAGCGATACCGGAGGTGCTACGACCATGTCTAATTTGTGGAGTTTGGACATCTTATAAAACAGAACACTGGTTATTTATCCTATTTCAAGGATAACAATTGATTCACTTAACACATACGTCTTTCAGCATAGAGTTACGCATGTTCTATATGGACCGAGGCCTGCTCGGATAAAGGTGGTCCGTTTAATGAACCTGATGCAACTTAGGTACCGAGATGTTCGGGGTACAATGCCTAGTTTAAAAGGATATGACACCACTTTATCCTAATTATTCTAAAGTTGTTGCAAAAAACTCTCACAGACCCAGATGGACTATTTGGGCTAAGCCAATAAGCGATTGTTGGCTAACCTGAACCAACTACTCACTTATAGTCTCCAAAGAAAAATGTGTGATTTAGTGAAGGACTACAGGTTCGCCAAATCACTTTTTTCCTATTTTCAATTTTTGTCTGTTGGCGAAATTTCATATGCATGCGATGGCAGTCTTAAGTGCGAAAATTGAAACAAGAAAGCAAGTAAACAATTAATCAAACAAGTGATTAAAAATTATGGTTAATACCTTAGTCTAATCCCTAACAGAGTCGACATCTATGTTTTATCTCATTTTTCAAAAAGATCTTCTTTTTTCAAATCATTCTTTAATTTGATGGGTTTTGAAAAAGTCGGCACTGATTTTTATTAGACAAACAAGAAACCACTTAAACAATACTTAAAGAACTCAAAATAAGAAAAGCTTTAATTGGAAATTCCAAGCAAAAAGTTTTTATTAACTTCTCAATAAGGTTTTTAAGGCACTTGGGAGGTCTGTAACTTTCGGTTGTCCTTTCATTTTAAAACCAACTAATTTGTTTTACTCATGTGATCTTCAAAACCTAAGTATAATATGTATTTTTTGGTAAAACAAAGAAAGAGGTGACTTTTGGGGACTTAGATCAAGTTTTGAAAAGAAGACTATTTCAAGCATGTAGGAAGATAACAATTAAAATCATATAAGGCATTTTTACTTGGAATTGATCCAAACCATTTGGACCGGTTCTCCTTAGCTGTGCACCTGCAATAGAACCGGACCCGATACGATGGATTCTAATCCCATTTTCCCCTTGTACCAAGCCTAATTCTAACAAACATGGGATATAACCCAAAATATAGAAATAATAATGTAAATAAGAACTTGGGCCGTATGTCCCATTACAACCTATGAATGGGCTTGGCCCATTCTCACCCTTCTACTAGATAGTTGCTGCTGCCAAACTAATGGGCTGCCCATTTTTGTTTTGCTGTCTTCTGCCCAAAGAACGACTGGTATGGGGGTTTACACTCGATGGAGAATGCAGGGAAATGAGGTGTTCGATTAGGACACGAATGGAAAGTTCATGCAAACAAAAGAAAAGGATTAGCATCGATAAGATAAAAATGGGGAAGAACAGACTAAGATGTTGACCAAAGAATATAGATGTAGACATAATATCATTGAAATGGCTAAGAAAAATTTTAAAAAACTGGGTTAAACTAATGACAACAAAAGCTTCGGAAATTAAATTAAACAAGAATGAAATTGATCCCGAACATATATCCATGTATAAGACGATAACTCACGTAACCTAATATGCTGTGTGAACCCTATCAAGTCTATAATCCAACTCACCGAGAAATATTTGAACAATAAAGAAAAGTGACACAACCTTTCATCCAAAGGTGAACTTACCACATCTACTTCCATATAAATCTGCCCAAGTTCACGATGAAATGCTAAAATTATCATCATGCTACTTTCATTCATATCTAGGAAAATCATGCAAGGCCACCAGACTAGGGAATTCAAAACAGAGAAATGCTGAACTAGTAGGATTTCAAGTTGAATCAAATTTAACTTCCATTTGCTAGACTCAGAATCAAATAAATAATTCTCACTTTTAAAAAATTTCAACAAAACAATATCAAACAAAACTCTATAAGGCCATAAAGCTTACATCTTAGCCATAGCAAAGTGGTAAGGTCTGGAATAGACTACCACCTGGTGAATTTAGAATTGAAGCCTATTTCGTTTTATAATAAGATTTAAATATGCATATTTGATCAGCAAACCAAGGGAACTATCACTCCTTATAAAAACAACTGAAATCAACCCCAAAGTAAAGACTTTTCTCCATTTTTCTGTAAAGAAGTGTATGCAGTCAGTGAGCATTACCAGGGATACAAAGGGACGGAGAAGTCCAAACAGGTAACTCCTTTTAAGAAAGAAGATTACTATTGAAGGTTACTTCTTAAAGAATGAAGGGAAACACTAAATATGTCATCACGGCCCTTGACTCTAGACTATGAGGTAACACCTAAGTCATTTTGACCTTAAACAATGAAAAATAAGCTTAACCAGAGATGTAAATCAAGTAAATTGTAGTCTAATATGCCTCAGGTAGACAGAACATTGATTAGCATCTAGACAATTACTATGTTGCTTAATCAAGAGATCATGCAAACTCTATTATTAGGAGAGTGGCTAAAGAGGAGCATGTCTTACAGTACAAATAAACTCAACGAGATAAGCACCTGTTGGTCATACTAACATTTAAATATGTTGATGACACATCTCTATTGACACCTGACAACAAATCACTAGATCACTATGATGTACAGAAGGACACCAGGATCAAATGACCACTAGATTATTCAGATAATACGCAACATTCCTAAACCAATCAATAGTTTCTTAAAGACCTTGATTTTAACATGCAAAACAGGGTTATTTAGTTAGGAATGAAGCATGCAGGAAATCACTGAAGCTAACATCTTTCAAATATAAGAACTAAGAGACTATTCCAACAAATTCTAAATTTACTAGGCAACAAGCACCTTATTTTCACATTCCAGATCCAGTAAGCCAAACCAAAACACCACAGGGAGGATGTGTTACAGAAAGCAACCAAAATAACCTTTCAGAGACTTTAACCTTTCATGTAAACAAGTAGTTATTACATCAAAACTCAAACCAATCATATGTTGGACTCTAAAACACTCTAACTTTATTTTAAAATAGGAGTCAAAGTGATCATACTTTCCAACATAAAAATGGACCAACAGATTTAGGAAAATCACTCAAGAAAACAAGGCAAGGCAATATAAGTCACTTTTTCTGATTTTTTACCTAATAGATTTCAAATCAATACACACAATAAGAAAACCTATCAAACAAACCTTAAGCTGGCCATTACACATGTTTATTTTATACTTAGACACAGGCACACAATCATGCAAACCTTAAAAGATCTGGGCAGTAAAGAGCATCATATTATGAAATGAGACAGGGTAGTACAGTTCTGAACAGCTACTAAACTGATTTAGTCATGTAGATTCTTCGAACCTTAGTTGAACCTAAATTTCTATGTGTTCAAAGAAGAACCAGGACGAAAAGACTTGTTAAATGAGTTGAAGCAAATAAAAACAGAAAATTTAAAAGCTTTATTAAATGTCAATCAGTGAGAGGTGTGTGCAGAACATGTGAACCTATATGCAAAAGGAAACAACAAGACGGCCTTTACTCTTACAACCTTATATCAGAGAGAAGGAAAGCAGCCACCCTTATGACATTTTAATCTTATACAAAGCTTAAAACCAGAAGTTGTCAACATTAAGTTAGATGACTTTAAACATATTGTAACTTATCGAAGATTTCAGACATGCTATTCATATAAGTTTCATGCAGATAGACTGGGATACATACACAACATAAATCAAACTATGATTAAAAAGATCCAGTCTTCCTGAAGAGTGAAAACAAGAGAATAACTAGTCATGCTATAACAGAGAAACTACCAAGGATGGACATTTTTTTCTAGCTATGCTTTGTACCAATAAGACTCTAAACATATTGAGGCTTTCAAACTAGACAGATCAAAATAGGCACTTAAAAACCAATTTTTTCACACTCTGGTATAGAAGTTTGAAAAATTAAAATTATACAAAGAATACTTGCTAGCTTAAACATCAAGTCACACTTTCTTTATTTACTGCACATGATGATGTACTTAGATAAAAATGAACCCAGTTTTCATGCAGAACTAGTGACTAAGGCAGCCTTCCATCTGTTATATTGTCTCACTTGTTATCCTAGTTTTACTCAATTAATAATCAAGTCACATACTTCTCTTTTAACTTGTTTTTACCAGATTAAACGAGGTAAAGAGAAGGTTTCATTCAGAATACAAACTAATTCTTATCTAGCATGATTACAGACCAACAAAAAGACCCTATTATATAAAGTACTGACCATAAATACTTGCTCTTTATCATGACAGGAGTAAGAATATAACCTGGAATAAATTAGATCTCGAACCTAAAAGGCCATGCAAATACACAAGAAACTGATTTTCTTAAAGGCTACACTTTTAAAAATAAACAAACACTTTGGCTAGATCACCAATAATTATATGGTCCTTTAAAGTAACTTAGCCTGATACTCAGCTTAGTCTTAAACAGGAATCTGGGAGAGTCCAAACAAATTTAATTTTAAAGTATGAGAATCACATGATTAGAGCAGATAGATTCTAACATGTCTCTATTGCTTATTTCACAAGGAAAATGCAAGCTCAAAACAACAAAAGAAGGCATCTTTTAGTAACATTTGGGAATGCTGAACCATTTCACACAAACTATTGGCTATTGGACTCAAGAAAACTCGGCAAGTGAGCGCCAGTACCATCTATTTTAATCTAAAACATGTATGACTAAACTCTAGAAACAGCAAACAAGTCATCATCTTTATCAAATCCAATTTCCAAATAACAAACAAGGGGCACCTGCTCAGTATGCAGAGGAGCCGAGCATTCCTTAATCATGTTAGGATTTATCCTTCAACAAGGCCCAACAAATAAATAGACATCAATTTTATTTACCAATCTAACATGCTCTGACTTTAAAAACTAAACAACTAAGTCTCAATCAGAATTTCTTTTAATCATACCGTGCAGGTGAAACCTGATAGGTATAACATACAAAAGAAGTAAACACCCCAGGTTTAACATCATTCGCAAAATCCACAACAACTAAAAACTACATGTCAATACCTTATCCTTTTAATCCTATTACAACTTTAAGGCCAGATTTTAACCAAACTTTGATTACAACATGAGCCAATAAAGCAATTATGGATAAGAAATTCTTATATACTTATTGATAGCTAAAACAAAGAGACAAAGGTAGAGTACTTCATCAAATTCTCATAACCAGGGTACCTAGATAGTACCAGCCTGAGAGCCAAGACAATCTAAAAAACCTTAGTTCCCCCTAACATGTGTCACTTCATACTCAAAACTGTTAAACGGGAAAAGAAAATAACAACAAAAGATCACCTCATAACAAAAATTGTTCATTTCAACGAGAAGAATGATAAAATAATGTAAAAATCATAATGCTTCTCACCTGTTTCGGGGCAAGAATCTGGAATCTTGATGCAATTTGAGAGGTTCTCCTAATTTTGAGCTTTCAACTAAGCCAACACCTCACCCTTTCCAATCCCCGTTGGTGAGGTTGAATCGGGTCCATTTTTTTGCGATTTAACGGAGCAAACGACTAGGCTAACGGAATCTTGAGCCTTGATTGTCATTTGCTGAAGAGAAACAATCAAATATGGGGTCGTTTTGGGTGAGGATTTGGTGAGAATTTAGTGAGAAATTGTGGAGAGAGACATTGCTTAGGACCAACAGGTCACACGACAGGTGCGCACCATCTACTTTGCACGTTCCATCCTTCAACCCTTTGCCTATCGGCTTGATTTTCTGTTCTTCGTTGTTGTTTGAGAGAGAAAGCAAAGAGAGAGGGAGAGACAAGAACAACGTAGTGGAGTGTGTTTCAGGCACATGGGAGGATATTTATCCTCCTTTTGTAGCATGGGTGCATGACCAAAATAGGCATAGGGATTATTTTAACCTAATTCAGGCTAAATTAGACAGTTTAAAAATCGAATGAACCTTTTAAAATTAATTTGTGAATTAGACAGTTTAAAAATCGAATGAACCTTTTAAAATTAATTTGTGAGATTTCATATAAGAAATAATTTAAATAAACCTATGTTTGCAAATCAAGTCTCATTTTGATACAATCTTTGTTAAATTTTATCTTAAATACCTAATTTTATAAAAATAGTTATTTTATCAATTTTAAATTAAAATTTTGAAAATGGTATCAAATTTACCTGAAT
>JBDJHY010283701.1:0-10168 GCA_039654485.1 Withania somnifera
GCTATGCCCGGCGTACCCTGGAAGAGTGGTAAGGACCCATACGCACTCGCCGATTGGGTTATATCTGGTTTACTATATAGAAACATAGTTTCTCGAGTGTACTCCTTAGCTTTGCGTGTTTAGTGTTTTTCTAGTCTTGCGAGCAGGTGACATGTTGCCCTGTGGTGTTTTCTCTCGACCTCGAGTTATTTTGCTACCCTAGATTGTATCTTGTTATGTTTTTAATTTCTATTGGTTTCTCCACAGGTGCCAGCATAGGTAGTCCTTGTGAGTTAAGTGGATATTTCCTCCTTTTCTCAATTCTTTTGGTTCTTGATTGTTTGCCCACGAGTTATGTATTTTCAGTCATGGTTAATATAAATTGTGCTTTGCTCCCTTGTGCCTACTGATCATATTTTCTAGGGATCCGTTTTTGTGCTTTTGTGTATATAGCTATCTTGGTATTGGAAGTGTTCCTTTAGTTATGGATTGGGTGTGTGGAGACTCAAAGACTTCATTCTTATCGCATAGTGGTGTTCTTGTGGTTCCAGTCAGCTTGATATAGTCATGTAGGCCTTTGTCCTCTTTGTGGATTGGTTATTAGTTTGGTTCTGCTGAAGTGTTTTTTGTGGAGTTGACAATCAATTTGGTTTTTCTATTTGTAGTGCTTTCTTTTAGTGGTTGGTTTGTATTGGGTTGTCATTTCATTTTTGTGGTTATGTCTCTTATGTAAGAATCAAGAGTTACCAGGTTTGTAATTTTTGTGTAGTGGGACTTCAATTTTCTCTTTGATTCTATAGCTGCCTTGGGTCTATGATACTCAATTTTTGGGTAGGGTATCAGCTTGTCATGTTATAGTTATGTGGGGAGATAGTAGTGGTTAGGGGTTATGGTTGTAATTCCATAGGTTGTTAGTAGCTTAGATGGGGTGGTAAAGTGCAGCTAGGTGCTCGTTCTTTGTTATGATACAATGTTCTTACTAAGAAGGATTTTCAGCTTGGCCTTCTTGGGTTAGTTGGTTCTAGTACTAGAAGTGCCGCTGGTCACCTTGGTTTTAGTCTTTCGTTCCTAGATATGGCTGATTTTGTTAAAATTTGCATCTTTCTTCATAGGTGTAGTTAGTCAGTTGATATCGGTTGCTTTGGGATCTCTCCAGTTGTGATATTAGTGGGATGTTCCTTTGGTACTTGTAGCCTTCGGTCTTTTCTATTATAGCGCCTCATGGTATTTATCTCTAATTTTCTTATCATGCTATGGAGAATCTTGGAACAACTGGTTTTGGTCTTGGAAGGGATGGTGCTTTTGATAACTTCGGTTATGGTGTCTTTTGGGTGGCTAGAGTCCAGAGGGACTCTGGTGGTGAAGGTTCTTTAGACACATCGTCCCGTTAGACAGTTTACCTTAGACATGGTGAGGGGTACGCGATCTTGGTACACAATTACTTGTTCGAGCTATGGGGTTTTTCCTATGCCTTTACTTTCATGGACAAAAGTCAGTTTAGTGGTGGATGCTATAATCACCCTCTCGGCCATTACTTTGCCCTTGCGTGGTTTCTGTGTCTAGAGCATTTCAGTAGCTGCCCCAAGTCCTGTATGACTTGCTAAGACCGATGGTTCGGCTCCCTTGTAGTTCTATTTCTCGTTATCTTAGTTTTTCTGTTTTGAAGTGTCAACTTCAAAATAGTGGAACTTGAAAGTGTTTTCTTGGAATATATATTTGAAACTAAGTTCCGATAGTTCTTTTAGCTCCAGAATGCGGACTTTAGTCTAGGAGGACACTTGGTTTGAATCTTGGGGCTTTCAGCTGCGTGTTATGCTGTTAAGCATGATAACAATTGAATCTTTTTTAATTTATATAATAATTATATTATATCTTATATAAAAGTAAATTATATATTTTAGTGTTTTTCTGAAATATTGTCAATAGTTATGAAATAGGTTTTCAAATACTATGAGTACTGTATTTTTTATCGTACTAAGTTATTAGCAATTAATATTTTATCAGAATTAGTGAGACTAATTATTAAAAAATAGTATTTCAAAGGGTGAGTTTTATTAGAATTTATATTCTACTAATTTTGGTATATTTACAATATTGTAATTATATTATAACGTGTTTAGACAATACCCAAATATTTAAAACTAGTAAAGAAGGAAATCCTCCACCATGTGGAGAATGAAAAGGTGGGATTATTCCTTCTTTTCCATTAGGTGGCAGCATTTGATGGCAACTTACCCATACAGTTTTTCTATATATGTTGCTATATTTTAAAGCTTTCCAATTATGGAAAATTTTAATGTTTTTAAAATTTTGGAAAAAATTTGATTAATTTTTTTAGACAGTGTATTATTAGAATTTCTTTGTGGTTTTTGATAGTGGGCTCGTTCTTATCGTTTAGGGTAATTTCTTTACTCATTATTGCATTAAATTTATAAAATAAAAAGTTTTACACTCTTAACTCTACGGGATGATAGCTCACTCGTTTCTTATCATATTACGTCCAATATTGAACAACACAATTCTGATGTTGAGCTCTATGTATTGGAATTCTATTTTATTTTTGAGCCGCGGAGCCAACAGTCCCAATTTTAGCCTAAATTTTGACCGAGATTTTAAATAACAATATGGATGTTGTTTTACTCGTCCTGACATATGGATCATTATTTTGATAGTTTCTTGTTGTTTCGAGGTGTTCATGTTGTTTTGAATCTTTGGCGCACTTTTCGAGATCGTCTTCGGCAACCAAGTAGGCTACAGTTTCTTTCCTTCTAGACCGATCATGTATGTAGTACTTGTATTGAGACTGGCTAACATACAGGGTTAGATTTTAGGTATGGTACCCGTTGTTCTTGTTATTTGTTTGTTCTTGTTTCTTTATTTTCATGAGCTCTATTATCATTCAGTTGTGACCCTACGAGGCAATTTATTAGTCTTATTGTGATTGGATTACCCTCTTTCCCCTTGGTCTCCCTTAGTTGGCTATTATTATAGTTAAGAGCGAGTAGATTATCTGGAGCACTAATTTGTCAAGCCTTGGACCCTAGAGAGTATCTATTGGGTAGCATTCTTGCTAGGATTGGTTATTTTCCTGATTCTTGTCTCTTTTTGGATGTCATTGTTGCCTTTGGCATATTTCGTGGTCTTGTGAGGTTATCCTAGTGATGTTCATGTCTATGAGCAAGTTGTATATTGATGTTGAGCTATATTTGCCTCTTTTTATCCGTATTGTGGGTGTGAACCTTGGCCTAAGTTAGGTTTCCATAAGGCAGTGTTAGCACCTTTTTATGATCATTCGAGTCTTTGGAATGTAGTTTGAGATAGGAGGGGTTAAATAGTGGTTAGAGCTTAGCAGCTATCCCCCGATTCTAGTCTGCTGATATTTTCTGTGTCACGAGAATGTATTGAGGTTTTGAATTAGTTTTCGATAGAAAAAAATTGGAAAATGAGTTTTATACTTTATACTTATACCTTCCTAGACTGTTTAACAGTGTGGAGATATTTTCTCACATTACATAATCCTACATTCCTAACTATCTTTGTGTTTATAGATGCCTATGCGGCGATACTAGAGTTTTTTATGGAGCTTTCTGGAAACGCACACATGGAGGTATGTGAGTTAGATGTTATATATGGTATGAGCCAGGGTTTTTGAATTTTTTCCTTGATGACTATTCCTTAGTTGGCTTTTATGAGGTTTTTTCATGTGGATTTGAGTCTCTGCATGGGCACTTCCAACATAGGTTTCTATGCTCAGAGCATGATACCCAGCTCGGAGGATGGCTATATGAGGGAGTAGTGGTATACGAATGGAGTCTCCATGGGTTTGTGCTTGTTTGTACCCTTCGGGCTTATAATGGAAGTCACATTGGGCTCCTTGGATTTTGTGCCTACAAGTAGGGTGGGTGTTAGGTATGATATTGTTTGTTATATCTTGTGTGACCTTGCTATTTCCTTAATTAGTTGTTGGTAAAGTAGTTGGATTACACTCTGTGATTCCTGAGGTATTCTTCTAAAGTTTTATGTTCATTGGTTAGCATGCTGGAGCTACTTGTAGGCATCTCATTCCCACTCACTTAGTGCTGCTCATTAGATGTTTCCTTGTAGACTGTTATCTTAGATTTTCTCACTATTCTCCCACCTCCTGATTAGTTTGTTTTACTTGCCTAGCCTTATTTTCTAGTTAGTACTAGATAGCTTTGATTAGCTCACTTTAGCTTAAGGTTTAGTCATATATTTTATTTCCTTACCATTGTTTAGTTGATGGCCCAGGTGCGTATTCTTTCCTCGGTGGGCCTTCTCGTTAGCTTGTGTTTTCATTAGTCTTTATGCTACTGTATCCTATTATCTAGTTACCTCTCTCTTCTTGCCTTTGATTTCTTATATCTGACCTATTATTTAACTTGCTGTTTTATTACTTGTATCTCATGTGTTCCTAGTCTGCCTATGATGACTATTAGGTACTCATTGTTTTTGGTACTCATGCTATACTTCTGCATCTTTTTGTGATGTAGGGAAATATGGGTTATCCTTAAGGATGTTATTTATGCATTGTGGTTTTTATGTGTCTTCGGAGACTACGGTGAGTTCATGGCGTCTGATCCACCCTTTTGGCTTCAACCCTATCTTACTACCTTCAGAGACAACTTATATTTTCTTTTTGTATAGTGTTAGATTACTTTGTTGTATATTTTGATACTTTGAGTTCAACTGATGCAAGGTTTTTTAGTGTTGTTGTTCTATCTCTTGTTCTCTTTTTTTGTTTTCTTCTATTCTTTTTCCTTTTGTCTTGGTTTGCTGTATTTCTGGGTTACAGCCCGTTGCTTTCCACTCCGGGTTGGGAAATAGGCTTATCTACCAGTGGGATTTTATAGACACCATCATAAACCAATTTTGGGTCATAGCATTATCTTTAATACGACCCTCAGTT
Source organism: Withania somnifera (assembly GCA_039654485.1). Taxonomy (NCBI): domain Eukaryota; kingdom Viridiplantae; phylum Streptophyta; class Magnoliopsida; order Solanales; family Solanaceae; genus Withania; species Withania somnifera. The sequence goes on from JBDJHY010283701.1 coordinate 4,907, forward strand.
TTTAGCAAATCTTTCTGGATAATTTTTAAATCTTTTAATTTTATGTTGACCCCATTCAAAGTTCAAAATAAAAAGTTTCAGACTATGCATAAGCTACCATTTTGGCTTTCTTTGTTAGTAGGTGTTCAGTTATCGTTGATAGCACATAAGATTATCGAGTTCTGATTTCTGTGGTTGGAAGGAATGTTTGATTACCAATGGAATTCACTAGGGATTTCCCCCCATCATTTTGTCCTCACTAAAAGGATTATCTCATTAAGGGTGGTATTTTAGTGTTTTGTGGTAACTTTTAAAAGCTCAAAGATCTTGATTATTTTAGTTCTCTAGTAGTTTTCATATAGGAAAGATGGAGTCCTATCTATTTAGTGTGTTAGTCATTTAATTACCTTGGTTAGGTGTGGCTGGAGAAAAATAGATCAACTCGTGTTGATACCTTGGATAATTTAGGTGGATCAGGAGAGTTCATTTTACTTGTTTTTTGTAAACCGCGAACAAAAAAATTTATGTTTGAAATTTGCAAATAATTCCATCATACAATCAGCTGGGGAAGTTTTTGTCGAAGCAATATGTGTTCAGCGTGCTTTAGGGAAGAGTGTGCAATGGAAAGTTAATGCCATGTATCTTGGAGTCTTGAGTTCTACAGCATGAACAATTGACTGATTCAGGTAAAAGAATGAATGTTAGACATGTGTCATTCAGTTTTGATAGGTCGCTATGCAGGATTCAACATTTAGATATTCGGGAAACTAGTTGCATATGAATACGAATGCATATATGACTATATTGAGGTAGAGTGTCATAAATGTGTTTACAATGGTAAGAACCTAAAAGGTGAGGCAGACTTGATTTTTTTGGTTCATGTAATGTTTCATTCGAGTTGCATAATTACTTGGGGTATTGGTTGTACCTGTGATCCAGTAGTGTAATTTATGTTCTATGTTGGATAGTGGATTATTGGTAAGTATGTCATGTCATCTTCTTATATGAAGCCATTGGGTATGCATCTCATTATAAAAGTCAACAAGTGTCAAAGTAGTTTTGAGTAATGACGACTAGACTAGTTGGGTTCCTCTTTGCTAAGTGTGTGTTGATTTCATAATATATTGTGCAGTTAAGAAGCATAACATGATTATGCAAAAGGATGGAACCATTATGACTGAGTCAATTGCAAAAAAATGCCTTATGGGTAAGTGATAGCTGATCGGCTTCATATTTAGTTTTTTGTGATATTGGTCGAGAAGTTTAGGTTAAGGTGAGAAAATGAGTCCATTTGATGATTGTTTTGGGGTTTAGAGATTCTTGGTCATACTAGAGGTTTGGGAACACACCAGTTATGTTGTGGTTTCCATTAGCTATCCTTGATGTACAGATCCTCATTTCTGACACAAGAATTTGGTCTTGTGGTAAATTATTGTAGTATCATTTTGAAAAATTCAATTGAGAAACAAAAACAAGCTTTTATTTTATTCTTCATTCTTCTCTTATGTTCGAGATAAATAAAGGTTTTAGTTGTGGATTATGTAATGACCCTCATGGTCATATTTCATTTACAATGTATTTTACCATTTTCTTAATCATAGTTTCTTTATGATAAACTAGGTGTAGTTTCACAATTTGTTTGAGAATAAAAAAGATTCACATTTTTTGGAGAAATTTCAGTTTTTGAGTTTTAAAGTGGGAAATAATAGACTTTTGGGGCCATTCGGAGTTTAGGACCTCGGATTCAAAATCCGTTAGTTCCATCAGCTCCAAAATATCAATTTTTGATCTAAGAAAACCTTTGGTTTGAGTTTTATACCTTTCATGATGAGTTTAGGTGGTTTGACAGGATAATTTGGAAGTTTGACTTGGGTGAACATTTAGAGTTAGGGTGCTTGGATCCAAAATCCATTAATTCTGTTAGTTTCGGAATGTGATTTTTGGGTTATAGAACTACTGGCTGGGTCCCATGGAATTTTGATAAATTTTGGAAAAGCTTTTGAGTTTTGAAAGTTTGAATCATAACAGAGCTGACCAAAGTCAATATTTTGTGATAGCAAACTTGAAATGGAATTCTAACAGTTCTATTAGCTCTTGAATATGGTATTTGGCATAGCTAAAGGTTTGCTTTAGTTTCAGAAGATCTTGGATGAGTTTTGAGTCATCATTTTAAAATTTAGAGATTTTTATGTTAAGAGTTAACTTTGATCAATGTCTAATTAAGATGAACTCGTTTGGGTGTTTGATGACTTCTGTAGTTTTGAAATATGTTTTAAAAGTGGTTTACACTATTCATTTGTGCTCGGGAGGTCCCGAATAAGCTTTGGGTACTCGTTCGTAGTTTGAAGATTTTGACTATGGAGTTTTAATAGTATTAGTTGAGTGAAATAAACTCATTTTTACATGTGGATGGTACTGATAGATCCGTATTGATATTCAAAACTAAAGCGAAATAAAACCGGGTCATTTCGTTATCGTATGAGGATGTTATGACCTTGTTAGCAAATATAATATTGCTAGTGCAAAATTTCTGTTGCACTGATCAGTGTATTTAAATTTTAGACTGTGTTTATTTGGTATTATGAGAATATTTAGAGTTCAAGAGATCTAAATTGAGTGATTCTTGCTGAACTCTTCTCGGTTTAATAAGGGGGTTAGTATCCAATACTCCTTTTGACATTATTCCATGATTTCTTCGGCTGCTATTTTTTCTTCATCCATGAAATTATTGGAGAAAAACTAGGGTTTATCAATTTGAAATTGGTTTTTAATGAAATTTCACATTTAGGATCCTTATACTATGCAGAAGCTTATTTTATTATAAATTCACTGATTTATAAACTATTTTATCATTTTAACCATGTATGAGCTTGAAAAATTGAGGTTTTTCCAGATAAGTTAGTATTGATAAATTTATGTTTTCAAGGTCGTTTTTAACTCCATTTTTTGAAGTTCCATATTTGAACTCCCAAAGTTATGGGTAACATAATTTTAAAATAAAATTCCAGATTTATCCTTGGAGCAAGGAGCTTGAGTTTGACTTATTGAGTTGACATTTTAGATCCAGTTTGAAATATGGGAATATGGTTTTTGGTAGTTTCATTTTTTATGTAGAATTCATACTTGAATAGATTAGGGGTGTTCATAGGTACTTTGGTAAAGCAAGACTTTGACTTGAGTGTTTTGTCCTCCTTAAAAACAAGTTGAGGTTCTTTGGTCAACTTATAAAGTTTTAATGATTGTGTGCTAGTTCGTTATTACATGGGAGCAATGGGTACTTTGGGGTTTATAATATCAAGCATATCGGGACTAAAATGAGAAAGTTGTGATAATGTGACTTCTTGATGAAATTATTGAATCATATACTTGATTTGAAATATAAGTGGCTTTGATTTGACTTATGCAGTTGAAACTTGATAACTTTATGTAGTAATTGGAGCTTAATTAGGTACTTGTTGTTGACGTTTCGCATGATGATTTGTTGATAATTTTATAATAAAAAATATGATTTTCATTGAGGTTAAATTAAGGTGAAGAAAATATACTTTATAGTGATTGCCTATGAGAGATCGATATTATTTTTTTGGGATTTGAAAATAAGATATTCGCATGATTTATTTATGATACTTTCTCACTTTTAGATATTTCAATATGACACTTGAATTATGTCTTGTGAACATCGTCAGATAGACAATCTGAGGCTCGTTTTGGATGTCTGACATTGTACATCATTCAAGGCTCGTTCCAAGGTTTGATTTGTTGGATAGATAATGTGAGGCCCTTTTCGTACGTTTGTATATTGATTAACCATCTGAGGCCCATTACGGACATTGTGAATTGTATAGTAGATGAACGTCGCAAGTGCCCCATGGGTTCTGGCTGAGACATAAATAAATGTCAGCAGGTGTGAGAGACATGCATTGAGCCACTTACATTGTGCATTGCTTTCACTTGATATGTGGCATTAACCATTTGTCCGTTTTGAATGATTTCTTGAGATTATTTAATATTGAGTGATGACTTAGGATTATTTTTTATTTTCTGATGACTTATGACTATCTGGTTCCTAAATGATTTCGTAAAACCTCCTTTGATACTGATTGTCATAATTTAAGCATATTACCTGGGTTCCATGATTGAGCATATTGAGTATTCATTTGGTTTTCATAAATTATGGTTTTGTAATGTTGACTAGGTTTCTTTCTATATATATAACACTTGCAAGTTATAATGTCGGAGGCTGGTTGGAAGTCAGAGGATTTTGTTTTCTCTTTAAAGTTAGACCGTCCATGGACACTGCTGAGTACCATGGTTTTATATTCATGTCTTGCTTTTATGCACTTTTGTAAAGGCTACGTGCGTGGGGTATCATGATCGTTTCTCATTCTCAGCGTAGGAGTATCCTTGAGTATTTTCAGGGTAGCTGACCATTTCATCATCAGTTATTGGAGATCTTTTTTACCTTTTTTCGGATGCATTTACTTATTAAAGACGATATCATAACCATGTATTTTGTATAACTCTATTAGTGGATTATACATAGTGGCTACTTGTTTTAGGGTGTAATAGTTGATGTTTTCGTTTAGTAGCTATATCTTTTGCGTAATTAATTCTGCATTTATATTGGTTTTCACTTGAATTATCATTAGTTGGATGACCTATCAAGAATCAAGGTGGTTTTCATCACGATCGAATTTTGGGTCGTGACAGTGCCTAAATCCCACAGTTTTAAGTTGAGGTTGGAGTATTAAGTCAAAGGCTATCCAATTTATCTGGTATGTTAAAAGACCCTTTGTTGCATATTCGTAGACATTAATTTGTTACATGGTTTGATGATTAGGTAATATATTTTAAAGTTACATGTCCTTTGAATTATAGTTAAATCCAAGGTAGTAAACATTAATGAAAATAAAGTTGTAGAGTCATATTATAGAATTGTAGTAGCGGCACGAGATATGGTATGATTTTCATTCTTTCATAGAAAGAGTCATATTATCATGATTTTATTTGACTTTACAAGTTCTAAGCCTATTTATTCAGAGACTGTCAGAGAATTATTGATATTTTTTATTTTAAAAATATTCAACTCAAATTGAGATTTAGAATTATTTTAAAGATATTTTAATACTTAACTTAAAGGTTGAAAGAGAATGAAAATGTTTTATGAAACAACGTCTATAATAGTTTAGTGTTTCCTAACGAGGTTAATAAAAGTGTTGCCCAATGAGGCTAAAATGAAGAGTTTTCTCTAGTTGGTAATTATGTTCTATTGGTCAAGAAAGT